>JAUMHD010005550.1:106238-197029 GCA_032359135.1 Ulvella scutata
CCCCCCCCCCCCCCCCCCCCCCCCCCCCCCCCCCGCCCCCCCCCCCCCCCCCCCCGCCCGCAGTGCCTGGATGGGTGTCACCATGTGACGTGTCTCATCCCATAGATGTGTTGTGTCTATCTGATCCAGGATCTCGTTGACGCATGCCAGTTCAATCCCCCCTCTCCCCGCTCGCTCTTCGGAGTGCTGAGGCCCATTTCCTTCCGGGATGGCGCGATGTTTGATGCGTTCTTTTGTCCTTTCTGAAAGTGCAGTGTTGAGCTCAATTGAGTCATGACCGTGGACGTGACAGTGCGGTGCCAGTCATTTTGACACTGCAGTCCCGCATGCATGTGCAAGCTCATACGAGCTCTACGTCTGCAGGGGGGGTTGGAATTGGCCCCATCAGCTCCGGTGGAGTCCTCGGAATCATCGCATGTGCATGCATGCTCATCATGATTGCGGGACTACTTCTGGCTATGCGATACCAGAGGCAGAACCGCGACCGGCTGGTGCGCCTGGATACGATGGTACGGGGGTTCGCGGGGGGGTCCGACGGAACCCCGCCCCGCCTGACGTACACCCCCAGCGGCACCCAGCTCATGGGCACCGCAACCCCCCCCTCCTTGTACCACAACGCTGCGTTCCAGCATGGTGGAAGAGAAGGCCTCACGGCATCCTCATATGACTCGCGCGGGCCTAGCACTGGCGGCACGGGGGGCCCCCCTGGCCCGACATCACATGGCTACGGGGGGCTCAGTGGGGGAACGGCTGGTAGCTCTGCAGACAAAGTCCCACACAAACCTTTCGGTGGTGGGATGCTTGCGTATGGACACAGGGGCAGCCCGCCCGCGCGGCGTACAATCCGCCCCCCGACACCCGGCCATGTCCCTCTCTATGGGTCGCAGTCCCACGAGCCTGCATTCCAGAGCTCTCAAACAAGGGGCCCGAAGCGAGAGCTTGTGATTGGCCCGAGGCCACTTGCAGAGGGTGGCAGTGTGGGCGTAGCTTCTCGTGACAGCAGCATGCGTGGCGTGCATGCATCTGGCGAGAGCATCTATGAGGCCATCCAAGACCTCAGCGGTCGCCATATGCAGCCGTCCTCTCAGGAGCACAATCCCACCTGCAACCTGAGCGGCAGTGGCTCGGCAACGTCATCACGCGCGTCGATGAAGTCTGCGGCGGGGTCTGCGGGTGCGCCAGAGGAGGCCAGGGGTGACTGGGGCAACAGCATGCAGCAGGGCCACCGTGGCACAGACATCCACCGCAGCAGCGCGAGACTGGGCGCTGGCAGTTTCAGGAACGTTGATGAGCTTTTGAAGCGTGGTGGGGCTGCCACCGGTCGGCCTACGGGGGATGGCGTAGCGCTGGACACTGGCAGGTTCACCGACATGACACTCCGCAACACAGCCACAGATGCCAACACTGTCAGCGCAACCGACTACAGCACTGCCACAGCGTCGTCGGGCGGGCTGATGTCCACGGGGGGATGTCCAGCCTCTCCTGATTCGGACAGCTGTGCGCTGCCAGCAGGGACAGAGAGCCAAGCTGACATGGGGGGTGACAACATGCTCACGCCTGACATTGCGAAAGAAAATGTGCAGGAGCAGGAGCTTGCCAGCTGCATGCGCAAGGGGAGTCAAGAGCACACTGCTGCGCAAGGAGTGGGGAGTGGTCAGGATGTGCAAGCGAGAGACGCAGACCGCTGCCAGGTGGCTCACGCCCTGAAGAACCAGGTGCCGGCATGCGGCGTTTTGCAGGCGGATAGGTTGATGCATGATGCAGGAAGTTTAATGCACAGTCAGATGTGGGCAGCGATGGGCAGCACCGGGCTGCCCACTGTGATGGAGGGCCGCGCTGAAAGTAGAGCCCATGACATCAAGGATGGAGCTGTGGAGCAGCCAGATGACAGGCGTAGGGCCTTCCCAGTGTCCACAGGGGTGGCGGGCAGCAAGGTCCGCGGCAGAGGCTGTGCGCACAGCGACACTTCTGGGCGAGTGAAGGGGCAGACAGAGGACGAATCGTCTTCGAGTGGCTTGAGGGGCTCCTCCAGTTTGATGATGGTCGAGACACCTTCATTGGCTGGGCTCGATGATGAAAGGGGGTGGCACGGGCTTCCGGACGGCGTGAGCGGTGATCTTCTGAACACTAACGAGCTGTCTGTGCCTGCAACTGCTGTGCGGGCGCTGCAGAATCTCAGACAGCGCCCAGAGCAAGAAGCAATCGCATGTGTGGGTACGCCTCACAGCAGGGGCAGCCACGATACGGTGCGGGCGTGCACGTGGCTTCACTCCACTGCCTCTACAGATGCTGCAGCGTGTGTGGCAGGTACCGTCAGCAGCAGTGTGGCTCAAGCTACCATCGCCAGCAGAGTAAATCCGATCGCGCCTTCTGATAGAGCAGCTTTGGCGGGGTCCTCGTCGATGCTTGGTAGCCTGCAGAGCTCCTCGTTTGATGTCATCAAGCGCATCAAGGTGATGCTGCCTGGGTGGCGGTCACTGGAAGAGGACGTCCCTCTGGGCAGCCCTGTCGCTGAGGAGGGTGTTGGGGAAGCCGGAGACAGTGAAGGGTTCGGCGGGGGCAGTGTGCCGTCTCTGGGACGGTGCGCATCGCTGCAGCTGTCCCAACTGCAGGAGTATGATGCCTCAAACTTTGACAGCATGAAGGCTGGACAGTATATATGACTTCGAGAGGGTGGGAGGGTGCACTGTGTGCTGCAGCAGTGCCCCAAAATGATCCAGGCGTGTGTGGGATGGTGGAGCACGGGGCCTGAGTGAAAAAACAAGGACTCGCTAGCAAGTGCCCCTTCCAAGCAGGCACGCGCCGTACGCGCATGAGGGCCCGCTGGAGGGTAGTCGGCAGGAGTCATACAGTAAATGTTTTCTCGTCTTTTTAACATGAATGTTGATGCGCAAGGTGCCCAACCAGGTGGGTTCGGGGAGGTTGCAGCAGATGTGTGCTGCCTCCTGAGGCTCAGGGTTGTGAAGGATGTCCTGCGCAGTGGGAAGCAGGACACGCTGGGACTTGTCCGAACCCGCCAGAATGGCTGTGTGTCAGGAGAACAGCATTCGCATGCTGTTCCATTGCTTCTCCTTCTTCCTCCAGTTCATGGGTTGGCACCAGAAGCTTCTCCGCTAGCCTCCAATAATTTCTGTGTTCTGTTTCCGTTGCATGGGGTGTACAGACGAAGTGCTTTAGCCTGCATCCTTGCTTCCTTGCCTCTCAGACTGTTCCTGTTGCCCTGAAGGAGCTGTAGACATGGCTGCAGAACAAAGACCGGAGCAAAGCTGCTTCCTGCAAGTTTTTTTGTTGGTGGTGCATGCACGAAGTGCAGACGGGACTGCTATCTGCAGTGGAGTTGTACATAGCACGATATATAATGCCGGCCTGCTCCCATTCGCGCTATCCTCTCCCCTTCCATTCGCTTCTCGATACGACAGCCGATTCGTTCCTGTTTTTCGGGCGGCAGTGCGGTTGACAGTCAACAGTGGCAATCCACAGACCTGTGGCATGTCCCGAGTCACCACCAGTTATCCAATCTGTATTACGCAGTAGATTCTGATGATTGAATCGATCAGACTGGAGTAGAGGATAGAAAGGATCAAAACAGCTACAAGCAACAAGTATGTGGAGCAACTGGAGCTGTCTAACTGTGCAACAGAACATGCAACAGAAGAGCCGAGTGACAAATACCAGCTACACTCAAGTCCTCATTCACACATGCCTCAAGTCCCTGTGCGCTCAAAGCTAGTATGACATCTCTGGCGAGGGCGTCGGAAGAGCCTGTAACCCGTGCTGGCCGGTGTTCGCAGACCTGCCGCACCCGTGATCATGCGGGACATGAACATACTGAAGAAAACAGTAGATTCTGATGCTTTACGCTGTTTTCTGTTATCGTGAACAACGCGCAGCTTCAATTGAAGCTGCGCGCACAGCAGTTGAATTGAACTGCTGTGCACATGCACAACCTGGTGATGATGCATGTGTACACAATCTATACGCGCAGACCGCCCCTTCGCCGCCTCATTCGATAACTGAAGAACCGACTTTAGAGCAACGTGGTTTTCAAGGCCATGGCACTAACGAGGCCTGCATTGCAAGTGAAGATGTTCCTCGTTGAACAACTTCCCAGCTTCGCACTTCGCACTTCTTCACACCTTGCTGCCGAATCATCTGATCCACAGCAGGACATAGAATTCAAGGGTCGTAGTCTCCGCACATTTCATCGTTACAGTAGATGTGGAATGCTTGACATGCGAAAGGATTAGCACCTGAAACAGCCAGTCTTAGTATGCGGTTGCTGTCGCCAGCACCTTCTGGCGCTCAGCCTGCACAACAGCAGAGCGGCGCGCCGTCGATAGGAGTTGGAGTAGCGCCAAATTCCGCACCGTTGTACAGCAGAGCGTGTCTGCCTGGAGCATGTGGCCTGGTGGGAGCGGGAGGGTCGATTGGAGCGGGAGGCTTGTTTCAGCACCCCTTCTTCCTTCAAGATACAGTTTTTCGATGCGATGATGATATCATGGTTCCAGCTCATAAACATGTTCTCGGTCAGCGTTGCAAGTACGATATGCAAGTGCCGCGTTGCCCAACATGCTGCGCGAAGCTAAGCCGCGCGAGTGCTCGCCATAGGCTCTCGTGTCATGATGTTGTGTATATAGCCCCCATTTTTTCTGAGGCTTGTGTCTCGTCGTCAGGTGTCTGGTCCTTCATTAGCCTGTATGTTCTGGATCTATGCAACCCCTACTTCTCTTTCTCATCCTCAGCGTTCATAGTTCATCAATGTTATGGCCGTTATGGCCCTTTGAGTGTTGCGCATTCGAGTTTCCCTGAGGTAGCTTGAGGCTGTTTGAACTCGCAGTGCTCCCCAACTATGGCCAGGAGTACACCCACCAGCAGCGATCAATACAGGGCTGTGAATGCAGGTACTACCATGATAAGCTCTGCAGGAAGCAACATAAGTGCGTGATAAACTCAGACCACACTGCAGTGATCAAGGTATGCTATCTAAAGCTTTTGCAGATATTCGGGAGCAACTTCCTCATTCGGTGCCGCAGCATGTGGTGAACAATTCTTGATGCTCCGCGAAGTACATATACTGGTGCATACAGGACGGTGTGTAATGTTGCAGGAGTATGGGTTCAGAGGATCATCTGCATGCTGCCGAGCAATGCTCCAGTTCTTCTACATGGGGTACATACTAGAGTTAGAGGATCCAGAGATTGCAATCGAGCCTCACCAGCAGCAGATATATGAATTGCTGAAATTCTCGCTCATAAGAGGCAGGGAGGGTCTTGGGGGCCTTGCAGAGTACCTGGTGAAGAAGCTAGCCACCAAGGGACTCATGGATGCGAGTGCGGCTGTGCAGAGACTGGATCTGGCTATGAGCCTGGCAACCAGTGTTGGGCCTGATTCGAGGATCCAGGTGTGACTTTGTCAAGATTCCAGCATCCACGATCAAACCAAATGAGTTAGAGGATTCTTATTATTCGAACAGTCCTGTGTTTGTTTGCAGCTGCTCATTGATGCCATGAAGCACACCCTTCCAGGCTTGAGCTTCACTACTGATGCGTTCTCCCGGGGCCTGGTGGACCCAGATACTGTGGAATTGGTACTGCGGGACGTTCCACTCCCAGCTGATGAGGTGGATGTATGCCGGGCACTGTCAAAGTGGGCAGAAGCCTACTTTGGTGACCCCGACGCTTCCGGGGACTTTGAGGGCATCATTCCTGTCAGTGACAACATCATGAAACACATTGATCTGATGTTTGTGAACCGAAACGACTTGGTCGAGGTGTGTGGCCGGTTTCGCTCTCCACAGTGCCATGATTCATGGTGGCTCGTCATTGATCAGTTGTGTATAGTTCTTGCGCCAGGCATAACCGCATGAGGGCATGTGTTCTGCAAAGCTGAGCACATGCAAGGCAACCTACTTGTCGTATGTGTTGATAATGTGTACACTTGCAACGTGTCTGTTACTGATCATGATGAGCATGGTGGTCTGCGCTGCAGGTGTTGCCACATCTGCACATCTTCTCCGATGACCTTCTGGCCAGTGCAAAGAGGAGCCACGTGCTCACCCAGAGCCGAGATCCGCAGCTTTACAAAGGAATGGGGTGTCGAAATACATGCCGCGGCAGCGACACGTCCACTGGCCGAACTCGTGTCAAGTCACCCACTGCCGCACCGGATCTGCCTTGCCAGGTTCAAGACATCCAGCATACAGAAGTCAGCCAAACTTCGGATGACATGGATGCAAACATATTCAGAGGGTAGTTGCAACTTGATTCTTTCATACGAATGAACTTTCGGCCGTGTTTATTTTCAGCATTAAATTTTAGATCCATGACAAGGTACTACGGTCCCAAAGGTTGGTGTGAGAGTGGAAATTAACTATGTTGGGCAGAAGATTACCAGGGACGTGTGTCGGGTGCCATAGGTGATGGCTTGTTGATTCTTTCCTATTGCCGCTGCAGCGTGTGAGGATATGGAAATAATGGTTCCGGTTCGCTCTGCACTCCTGGCAAGTGGTCAAATGCTAAAAGGCAGCAGCATTAGCGTTTCAAGTGATATGACTGCTGGCCGGTGAGATACGTCTACAGTATTCTGTTTCCATTTATAGATTCAGCAACGAGCCAGCCTTGGTGGAGCGCGTGTACCGACGCAGTGCAGGTTCATGAAGCGTGTTGCGATGGTGTTTGGTGGATCTGATAGTCTGGGTGTAGCTGAAGGGTCTCCTGAGTCACCTGTGTCTCACCTAGCTGTTGCCCTTGCTGAGGTGTTCCTGCACCAGCACAGTTTGCGGCACCGCAGCAGGCCATTCGCATGAGCTCCTCGAAGCTGTCACTTGTGAAAAGATGCACAACTGAGGTATTTTGGTTGGGAACCGGTTTTTGGGGGCGCAGGAGCGTGGAGTGTGTACCCTGCTAGCCACTCCAGTGCTGTGTATTCATGTTGTGTTTCTGAGGGAGAGCGTTGTGGGAGATGTGGCAGGACAGCCAGGGAATGATGCGGTGATGTCTTGCGCTGTTCCGGTATTGGATGTAGTCTCTTCGACAATGGCATGGCCACCTTGTGGTAGATTTCTGCGCATTTCGGTCAGCTCATTCCTTGTTCCTCTCGTTTCTCCAATAAGTGTTGTTCTCATATGATGCGCTAGAGCTCTCCGACAGCAATGTATGATTCCAACACTAGGTGTATGGTGGGGCTGCTGCCCAGATGATGTAATGTGACCAAGACTCTCCAATCTGTAGCCTCTGATCTTCGGTTTATCGCCATCATTATCATAATTATTGCAACCTGTTTCACCAGGCCTGTAGTAGCTAGGTGGTGCTCTGAGCAGGTGCTCTGGATCCAGCTGGGTGCTCTGGATATCCATTTATCACACAGTTGAGTTGTCAGTGTGGATATTCGCAGTGTCCACAGGCGGCTCAATTCAATCTCGCAAACAACAATCTCGCAAACAACAACTTTGCTACACCTCGGGAGGCTATCGCGTCTGATGTTGCTAGGTTTAGCTACAGGAAGTGGTTTCGATATCCTCTCCAACCACATCGTAGATGATGAACAGCAGGGGCCAGAGCAGCAGATGTCCCTGTCTCAAATGTTGGCGATGATGCTTCCACAAGCAAGTGGAGCATCCTACCCCGTTTGAGTAAGGTGACTTCAGCGGCGGTCTGATGCTCTGTCCGTGCTCAGGCTACGGGATGAAGTGGTACTGGACATGAGGTGGCTGGCTGCAAAGATCATTAGGTCGTTCACTGTGGTGACATAGTGTCCAGCATCCACGACTTTGTGTTTTCTGATGGCGGTCGTTCCAATGGAGGCTCCAGAAGAGACGACCCTTGTATGTGACTTGGGGAGCGGTGCGTGCTTACCTGTAAGTGCTCTGACCATATTATTCCGCTGACCAGACCCGAGTGCGCCAATATGCGTAGGTTCGCTGAAGCTTGGGTTTCCGGGACATATGTATCCCCGAGCCATCGTTCGGAGTGTGGTAAAGAAATCAACAACACCGCACGGAAACACACCCGCAGGTCCGCAAAACCGGGTTTATGAACCCGTGCTAGAAGCCCGCTATCAGCAGGGATGCGTTGACGGTGATGGATATGTGAATCCATGTGTAAACGGAATAGTGTCTGACTGGGATGCCGTACAGGTGTTGCTGGAGAGCGCTTTCAAGCAGCTCAAGGTACGTTTACTTCGGCTGCCAGCTTGCATTTTGCAATTTGTTACATGTGCTGTGTAGCTTCAGGTTGCCATGGTGCTCATGGAAATCATCCATGATGTTGGATGTGCTGCAGATCAACCCCTCCTCGACACGCATCTTGGTCACAGATCCGCCTCTCAACTCTGAAAGCAACCGAACCAAGATGCTCGAAATGCTTTTTGAGACATTTGGATTCTCTCGCGTCTTGATACAGCCCTCTGCTGTGTTGGCATTGTACTCTCAAGGTGCCTCCACTCAGGACCGCCAGGAGTTGGTGCTCTACGGCGTTACTGAACTTGCAAAGAATTGTTATGATGGCAAAATTGCATATGAGTGAATGTTAGATGCCCGTACTTCAACCATTCCTTTTGATTTCAAGTCTTTCTCAGACCTGCCTCTCACAGCTCTTGCTTCTTGATGCAGTCCTGGCATGGCGATGGCCCAGCAACGCAACTCAGTGAAAGCTGCTCTGTGAGTTCAGGGCTGAAGACAGGCCTAGTTGTGGACTCTGGAGCAGCAGCCACACACATTGTGCCCGTATCAAATGGTCACTCAGACCCTCACCAGATCAGGCGGCTGAACATCGCAGGGGATCATGTGACTCAGCGGCTCAGCGAGCTCCTGCGCACTCACGGGTATTGCATCACCGCTGGCCACTCAGCAGCTTTGCGAGAGCTCAAGGAGCGCTGTTGCTTCGTGGCTGCCAGCTACGAGCAAGAACTGGAAGTGTGCATCAGCTTCCCTTCCTGGTGTGAGTTGGCAATTGTGTGAGTAGGGCCTACTGCACTTCCACCCTGAATGCTGCGCAGCCAGCTCCCACCCAGTCAATGATACTTGCATCGCGGCCTCTCGGGACCAGCGCTACATGCACAAGCACCTGTTCATTGAGGCTGTGATGTGTGCAGCTTTCAAAGAAGACGACATACCTAGCACGAGAGTATATTCTCCCCGACGGCCAGCGTATTCGCCTGACAACAGAGCGGTTCCAAGCAGCAGAGGTCATGTTCCAGCCTGGCGTACTGGGCCATGAGAGCACCGGCCTCAGTGAGGCAGTGCATACATGCATCATAGATCTGCCGATTGATGTGCGGCGTGACATGTATGGGACAATACTGCTGGGCGGGGGCACAATGATGCTGCCAGGGCTGTCCACTCGACTGCAGAAGGACGTCGAGTCCTTGTACGTTGAACATGTACTCAAGGTGAGAGCTTCGCAAAATGTTCTGCTGCGTGGCCTTGTGATGGTCGTTTCAAGCACACACATCGAGATCATCAATGAGGCGATGCATGTTGGGCTGGTGCTAGTCTTACTTGTTTGCTATGTTTCCTTTTCCACCCTGGCATGTGACGCTCCAGCATGCTCTTCGCTGCCTTGCCCAGCAGCTGCAGGATTCTATTGTATATATGTTTCTCTGCTTGGCGACCAAGGCCTTTACACAACTAGAGAAATACACAAGACCAACAGATAGATACACAAGACCAAGATAGATAGATACACAAGACCAACAGGTCATCCTGTTAACGATTGTTACTCTTCATATCAAGCCTCATGTGCACCTGGCTACCGTCTCTAGACAACCCCGCAGCTTGAGCCGTCAGGCACTCGCATGGTCACATGCTGCCCCTGGATGTGTCAGGATTGAGACTTAGGCCCAGGGTTGCTCTGGCATGTGCTGCCTCATTGGAAAGGTTGACAAGGAGTTCGCGCATTGCCTGTTGAACGAGTCGAAAGTGCTGCAGGGTGATGTGAGCAAGCTCCAGAACCTCAAACTGGGAATCGAGGAGCCGCCGTTGAGGCGCCACATGGCGTTCGCTGGAGCATCTGTGCTTGCAGACGTCCTGGTGGGCTTTGATGACAAGTGGAAGTCTCGCCAGCTCTTCCTCGAGAGCCACTCCTCGCTTGCTGTGGACTGAGGTGGGCTGGGAGTCCACTCAAGTGCTCTTTTTTTGAACAGATTAGCCCTCGTGTGTTTTAACATGGCTAAACTGACTTGGTTCCGGTGCATTTCTGGAAGGTCTTTGTCACCAGTGATACTGATGGAAAGTGCATCTTCGCAGTGTACTTAACCTTGGCATTATTCTCTGCTTGGGACGAGGCTCTGTATGCAGTGAGGCAGCCATACGCATCCCGATGGTGTGCCAGTTGCTGTTTTACAGCCTGGCCTCCACAGGACGGCCAGTTCAGACCAACTTCGGTTCATGTGCGTATGTCTGACGCATGACCATGAGTGAAATGGCGACGTCTACTGCAGGGGGGGCTGCTTAGAGTCACTCCCAAAACCTCGGTGGTCTGATTCATGGTCTGAAGTGTCTGTAGCCTCTCATCACCGTGCCTGGATGAGTGGCGTGGACTGAACTACACGTGGAGAGGGTGTAATCTGTACCACAGGGTGAGGTAGTGCCTGGCAGCAGCAAAACAATGCAGTCATCCAGATAGCAAGTTGAAACGTACAGGAACATCTGGTAGTACGCACTTCTGGATGATACAAACCGTACCACTGAGGTGAACCTGTCCCCAAGCATTGAAATGCTTGCAAATCCGAACCTCTGGATGATACGAATCAAATCAGTGTTGCCAAATGTGTTCACCAGAACCAGATGATACTACTGTTTCCTCGGTGGCCTTCTCCAGGAGTACTGTGCGGTTGCCATACTTCCTGTGCACTGCATCTCAGCACCGGCACTTCCAAGCCAGTACCATTTACTTTCACAATTGACCGACACTTCCAATGTGTCTCTGTCCCATCTGCGCTACTTCTTGTGAGTGCTGCTGTGTTCAGGGGCTGCACAACTTGTGCACAGCCACTGCCAAGCACATGCTTGGGAACCCTGTACACACGTACATCAAACTTGGAACATGTCTATGCCAAGTTGATGAAGCATAAGCATCCAACAACGCTTGTGGCGAGCAGTGTGTTAGCCACTGCGCCGACACTGGAAGAGGCAATTGTCATGTGCAGCGAGGCTTTTCCGGCATCGGCACCTAGCGAATGTTCGCAGCACCAGGCCGTCCACTGCTCTCTAGATTCTGGGCTACTGGATTCCAAGTACCAGGAAATGCATCGTACATATCCTGGGCAGTTGTCGCATTGACTAGCAAAAAGACCAAAGAAGGATTCGAACAGCACGCAAATCCCCGGAAGGATAAGAGCCTTCTGCCGGTACGTTTGTCGACATACCAAGTGCTCCAAGCAGCCGGTTCCGAGAACCCAACCCCCCAAAGAACACTCGCCAAAGCAGTAACATGCCCCTCTTCTGGATCAAGAAGGTCCGCAACAAGGTGCAAAAGTGGCAGGTGCAGTGCTAAGGGAGGGCAGCAGTAGGATGCAGGGGCCAGGAGGAGAGAGAGGAGCTGCGGGAGGGGAGCAACAGCCGCGAGGGTGATGTCAACATCAACAATATCTTGCAAAGCAAGGACAAGCGCATGCATGCCCAGCATCACGGTAGCACGATGTGCGAGAGCCGTCAGCAATGCAGAGGCAGTGAGCGCGGAGGCCGGCACCACCCGCCGCCGCAAACCGTTGTGTGCAGTAAAGGAGGCAATGTGGCACCCGAAGCCAGCGCATAGAGTCGCAGGGATTTCAAAGCTTTGAACATTGGAACATTCGAACAGTGAGAGGACACCTCCGCCTCCGCAGAGAGGCTGCCGTCCCTGATGATGTAGCTGCAGCAGAGAGCTGCCAAGGGTGCAGGTGCATGCAATGCAGGCGTGGCGGCGAGCGTGCGCTGGCCTGTCATGCATCACGCATGTTGGCGGACATGTTCAAGCTATCAGCGATAACGTTTGGAGCAGTGTGGCAGGCTGCGCACAAAGCCGGTGAGACCGGCAGGTGCTAGCAGGCGGCGTTGCCTCTGGCACCAGAGGCACCAGAGATTCCAGGGCGGAGGCAAGTTTCACATGGTCAGCCACATGCACATCATCAGGTGTGCAGGCCCCAGTGAGCTGGTGGCTTCAAGGGCCCGCATCAGGCACAGCTGCAGGAGCTTCGTGACACACTGACGTCAAGGATGGTAGGGCGGGGGCCAGAGCACGCAGACACATGCATTCTGGCACATCCATCCAATACAGACCGACCGCAGCAGAAAAAGCGGAGCAGTGCAGATCCACGAGAGTCCGAATATGAGGGCAAAACTGCAGTCGTGCTTCAGGACTTCAGGTTTTAGAGCACGAGCCAAAGTTGAGGCCAGCTCCTGTGCCACAGATCATTGGGGTGAGGGCAAGTTTGAGAGCCTGTTGCAGCAGGCGGTGAAGGGTAGCTTCAAGTCCACGCTCCGACGTAGAAGCCGTCTCAGCCACGTCTCGGTGACGGAAGCCAGGATGGGCAGCATGCGCGAGTGGATGATGCGCAGCTTGATAGAGGGACGCAAGGGCGGGTTTGATGATAGCCGCTGCATGCATGGCATGACGCACCGAGCGCCCCTTCTGCAGTACGCGCATAAAGGTGCTTGTGCTTGACCATGTCGGACTAAAACGTGACACCTGGACAAGTTTCGTGGGACACCACAGGAAGTGGGGTAACTCTCCAAAGCATCTGGGGCGGCGGGGTGGTGGGGTAGTGCATGCATGCCGGGTGCTCAAAGATCTTGTCTTTAAAGACAAGGATGTGGCTCCACTGCTGCCCCTCTGATCCTAGCATCAGCCTGCGCAAGTGCATCTTCAGCGAGACCTGCTGGGCACTGATCATGATCACCCACTGCTGATCCCCTCTGTACATTTACAGAAAACATCGCTGCACTGCCCGCAATGTTTTGACCGACATAGCTCAATGAGGCCTCATGATGCCTCACCACAGAGCCGCATGACATGCATGTAGCGGGTACCACACTGTATTTCAGGCGCCAACGAGTGCGCGGAAGAGATACATGTTCACAGCCACAACATGTTCACAGCCACAACATGTTCACAGCCACTTCAGCAGCGTGTCACGTACGTGGCGCTCGTGCGGGCGATAGCGGGATCAGCACGCATGGTTCGTGTGAGTGTGTGCACGTGGCAGTTGTGTGCTTGGTTTGCAACGTGGCGGGGCGCATGGATACACTGCGATTCCGGTGTGTGGCTGTCGGCGCACAAGGATGGCACCATGGACGACGACAGCCACACACGACTCTCTGTGGTGCACACCGGCTTGAAAACTTTGACACTGCATACGCTTCAACCAGTATCATGATTGTGTCTTCTCGAAACGATATAATCAGAGCGCGAGCGAATGAATGGCAACCATCGTTACATCCTTCACCGAGACAGGCAAGCTTGCTGTTTTTCGTACCTCCCCAGTCACACTTTTGACCGTCTCCCACGTCGCGTACATCTGACAACATGATTGCTACAACAACTTCTTCTGTCCGCTTCCTCGCCGGTGCACGCGCTGCGCCTGCTCGCTGCGTTGCCGCTCGCTGCATGAAGGCTCCTGAGCCAGAGACAGATGCCGTGCCAGGCTCCACATCTGCTGGTGGCGTGAAGGACATGGCAGCTGTTCAGCTTGATGTTCCTGCTCAAGCCATCGACACCGCTGTCCTAGGGCCCGTTCAAGGTGAGCCTCTCTTTCTTTGTGACACGTCATGCGCCGCGCACAAGCCAAGCGTGCGGCAGCCAAGCAAGCATTGCACTGCATCAGTCTAATATCGCAGAAGCAATTGTTCGTCTGTGTGACAGCAGTGATGTCTCGATTCCAACTAGCCTGCAGCTGTTGATGAATGAAGAAGGTGACTTGTGAGCTGACAAGTGCCCTGGTATGCAGAGTTGATCAACGGACGTGCTGCCATGCTTGGCATTGTAGCAGCAGCTGCTTCAGAGGTTGTCACTGGACAGACAGTATGGAGCCAGATCGCTGGCAAGTACATTGACGGGGAGATGGTGGAGAAGGCGCACGGCATGAGCACCCTGTATTTCTTCGCCATTGTGGTGATTTTCACGATGGCTTCCCTGGCCCCCAAGCTTTTGTCAGAGGATAGTAAGGAGATGCAGCCTGCAGACAAAGAGTTTGGCCCCTTCAAGGCTAGCGCTGAGATGTTGAATGGGCGTGCCGCCATGCTTGGGTTCGTTGCATTGCTGGGGGTGGAGTTGGTGAAGCAGTCGCCAATCTTTTAACTTGTGCTACATGCATGATAGTACAGATTGACAATAGAATTGCATACCGTTGGAGCAAATGACGCCTCTCGGCCATCCCAGTGTTGTAAACACCTGTTCCTCTACAGTGGATGCAAGTGAAACATATCGTTTGCATGCCATGGACGTGCCCTGTGTGTCCAGCTGCCCCCCTCGCAGCCGCACCTCTTCTTGCATACAAGTTCACCCCTGATGCCAAAGTCACCCGCAGTGCCGAGCTGTACAGCGCACTTCTGCGCACCTGTGGGGTGGTGTATCCTTGCGACATCCACCCACTGCTATGCACGCCCTCACGTCAGTTGTGATCCTGTAGATGCCGCAGAACCCTTTGGGCCTGCGCTGTTACCTCATGAAACTCTCCGGGTACACACATCGCGCAGCTGCACAGCGAAACTGTCTGGTGGATTGGGCAGATGGTTCTTTCGAGCGGGTGTATGTGGTATGCATGTGCTGCGACCAATGAAACCATCTGCTTTGTCGTATTTTTGTCATCTGTTTGTCTTGTTGGCACCTTTCAATCTACTGATGTGCACATTGCGGATATGTTGATGCATGCTCTCTTGCAGGAGATCCTGCTGTGATCACAGATGATGGGGTGAGTCCTCAATATGGCCAGATAGCTTCGAACAACGTACTCCCATTTTTTCACCATGATCAGATATAAGTTGGCAGGGCAGCTCGGAACGCTATTCAGGGTGTTTGGCGTCATAGCAGCTGCATGGAGCCTTGCGTTGCTGACCACTCTGCTCGCGTACGAAAGTTGTCCCATTGTAGCCCATTGGACCTCAGAGCTTCACATGCAAGATCAAATTGTACCAAGGGTTGCACACTCAACAAACACACGCTGCCTTGATGGACAGGAAATACCACCTCCTGTGACCCCTACTTTGCTGGTACCCTCAGCCAAGAGAATCAGAGATGCCTGAGTGACGTTACATGTCACTCACCCGATCACATGTCTGGCAGCAGGCCAAACACACCGAAACTGGGAAATGCGTCCGCCCACAGCTCACCACTCCACATCCCCCCCGCCCAGCCGAAGCAGGTGAATCACGGCTCCCCAGGCACGCCCCCCCCCCCCACGTCCAGCACGTCCAGCGAGTCCAGGTCACCCACTCCCCATTGCCTGCAACCCCCCCAGCCTCAGCAGCCGGAGTGCAAGGCCATCGCATGCCGGCCGGTGAGTGCTCGCAGCCTGGACGCCATCCGCGGGCAGGCCTTCCTGACGGACCGGTACTACCAGGGACCCCACCGACGGCCATAATTGCCCACAGCCGCTAACGGCTCGCTGGCTCCTCTCACCTCCACTTCCGCGTTGCACCGCGTGCCGAACCCACATTCCTGAGCGGGGAGATATCAAATCGATGTCCCCTGCCCGCGCAAGGAGGTGATCCTGGATGTCTCCCACATTCACCACCTGTGCAGACACACATGTCAGTGCCGCAGGCAGCGAAGACGGGGCCACCGCTTAACATTGCGACACCCAGAAGTGTGTCCATCACAGTGGCGCCCCCTCACCTACTGCATCCTCCCGCATTTCCATCAGTAATGAACATTTTACCAGGCTAGATGAGCCCGTTAGCCAGCACCTGAACCTCCTCGCCGCGCTGCCCGCCTCCACTGGTGCGGTGAACAAGCTCGCTTACGTTGACAAGGCGTTGCACGAGCTCGCCACCGCCACAGTAATCGTGACATCCTCTATTGGGGTGCATGCATGAGGGGTGGGCAAGGCCAGCCTGCTCCCATGATCGACGCCTCCTCTACGTGCGGCGCCTAAGCGCTCCCCCCAGCTCTGCCGCCGTGGCTCCTCAGCAACGCTCCCCCCCCCTACCTTCGCTGCTCTTTCGGACCTCCCCCTTGCCAGCAGCGTCCCCGCCACCTCTCGCTGGCTTCCCCCTCTCCCCCGCTGTGCTGTGTGCTTGCTAGGCATTTGCCCGCTGTGGTTCCCTTGCAGGAGATGCTCTTAGACATATGCGCTGTGTGTGCTACTGGCCTACACCACTGTCGGTGTAGTTTCACTGCGGGGGAAATGCTGTTATAATATGTGTACCTCGCGAGCTAACAAAATTCCCACATGCTGGCGGTGCTTAGGGCCCCTGGGGCAGCGCGGACACAAGCCAGTCAGCCTGATAACAGTGCACGTATGCAACGATGCACATAAGTGGTCGTATGTGCAGCGCATTCACAACCCTTGTCATATCCCATGGACGGACAAACCAGATGGACAGTTAATTACAGTACGCATGCATATGATAGCTACACACAGGCTGCACAGTGCTGAGTTCAAGTCGAGAGCAGGAAACGGACTAAGCCGAACATCGACTGGGTCCACTGCCTGCCCCCACGCATTCTTCACGCCTCACGTCCTCATATCTGATCTGTTTCTCGCGGTCTGTAGTAGAGGCATTGTACCTCTCTTCTGTAACCCTCTACTGCTAGCTTCTGCATGCTTGGTGTGGGTGCAGAAACCCCACCAAGCCACCCCCCCAACCATGATGCACCCACGTCTACACTACTGGCACTTGCATATGCTCGCTGCACCAATGATGATCAATCAACACAATGTAATGCGAGCACACGGAGCCTGCCCTCGTCATCGACGCCAAGAGGCGCATCGATTCCACTGCCCACCGTCTCACCCTTGTGTCACCTCAGCCGTCGGCAACCCCTGAGATTGCTCCCCTCGCCATCGTCCGCCCGTGTGCCTGCCGGCATGATGCCCAAAGCTTCCATTCCTCCTTGGCATTGCCCCTCCCCTGTTGAAACCCCCTCGGCCTCCACCCGCGCCGTTGTTCCATGAGGAGCCCCTGCCTGTCTGGCCATCGCTGCGGCCTCGGCCACTGCCATTGTGTGTTTCGAAGCCGTTCCCTGGGCCGTTGCGGTGCTTGGCGTTGGCGTTCTGGGGCGGGGGGTGGTGCTCACGGTGTGGCAAGCCGCCTGGCACTCCTCCACCTCCGCGCCCGTGCTGCCTGAACTGTGGCATGTTGTGTGACCCTGGTGGCATCTGCATGTGCTGTGTTGGCAAAGCAACATACATTACCGCTTGCGGCATGAAGGACGGGCCACCGGGGTGCTGTGGCATCATTGCGGCGTGGTGCAGAACAGGGTTGGGCCAGCTGTGCGACTGCGCTTGCTGGGGAACCGCGCCGGAGGATGCTGCTTGCCCGGCAGGGCTGTTGTTAGGGACAAGCATCATCGGGGTCATCGCTGGCATACCTCCTGCTTGTGGCTGTGCGGGTGGCTGCTGCGGAGCAAGCTGCTGCGAATCTCCTGCTTGCTGCTTTCCGCCAGCGCGCTGTGGCTTGGATGGCGGAGTGGCTGCAGGATGTGCATGCGATGCCTCGTCAGGTGCTGCACTCTTTTGCCGCTGAGGCTGAGACCCATCAGCGGCTTGTGCTGCAGATGCAGGGCCGCCAGCAGCGTGTGACGGAGACTGTTGTGCGGACGGGTCTGGTGCATTCGCACCAGGAGCATGGACCGGATGGGTTTGGGGGCTATGCATGACATAGTATGGGGCTACATATGGGCCGTTGTTGGGGTAGGCAGGGTACACGGGTAGCTGCACAGGCACCATGTGCCTTCCTGCGGGGCCCCCGGGAGGAGGCATTTGGCCTCGCTGAGCAGCATTCTGGCTGGAGGCGCTATTGAAACCGTTCCATGAGTTGTGAGGATTACGTCCACCCCCCCAGCGCCCTGTCCCTCGCCCATTGTTGTTGAAGGCATGGTGGTGGCCTTGGAAAGCACCAGTGCCACCACCAGGGTTGTACGGGCGTCCTGCAGAGCCTGCAGCATCACGCCCTGCGCGGTCCTTGAAGCGGCGCACGCCGCCACGGCCACCCCATGGTGCGTTTGGATTGTTGTTGTTGTATCTCCGTTCACCTCCTTGAGCGAAACCAGAGCCCGTGCGCGGGCCTTCTACACGGCCTTCACCCTTGTGAACAGAGCCATTCTGCTTTGGCGCTGTGGCGTTCGACACCGCGCTGGGCGTGCCCGCTCCCTCTGACAACTGCAACCAACAACCACTCTTGAATACTACTAGTTCAGGAACAGAGCTCGGAGAATTTGAGCGATCCAAGTGACAACTGGTGAACATACGAGTCAGTGCAGGGGCTGAGTGCCATCAGGGCGCACCGCACTGTCCTTGTCTTTGCACTCCTGCTGAGCGGCTGTTGAGCTGCCGCTGTCTGACACCCCTGTGTCTGTGGGGGTCCTTGCAGACGTGCCCATTGGATCTGGCGTTGGTGTAGCGCCGTCAGCACTGGCAGTTGGAGCAAGATGAGGAGAAAGTGAAAGCATCATCGGTGATATTGCAGAGGAGCTTGTTGTGCCCGCAGACTTTGAGCGCATGGACAGGGCAGCAGTCGACATTGTGCTGCTGCCGGTGACCTGGCATGCTCCCAGTGATGACTCCATTGTGGTACGGCTCAAGCTTTCATCAAGTGGCTTCTCAAACAGCTTTTCTGCTGCCGTATTTGTCTGCTCATCTGTGCCGGACACACCTTCAGTTCTGAGGTGCTCAGGGGGCACTTCGGTAGCTTCTGAGCAGCTTGGTGCCGCCTCAGCCTTTGGCTCAGACTCGGGTGCTGTGTCCAGCACTGCGCCACTGGCATTCTCCCGCTCTCTCCACGAGTCTGTCTCTGACTCGCGCAGTTGTGCGGCAGAACCATTGCTATTCATGCCGCTTTGCTGCCGGTTGATGTTCCTGGGAGATGTCTTGCTGCGACGCTTTGGGCTGGCATTGCGACCAACAAGCTGTGCTTTGGAGTCCGCAGGTTTGGCCCGGTCAGCACTGTTCTGTGCAGGCCCATAGGAAGCATGGCCTGTGCTACCAAATGAATGGTTGCGGCTGTGGAAAGGCTTGTGTGGACCACCGCCTCGTCGATTGCCACCCTGTTGGCTTGGGGCTGAGTTGCCCCGTGACAGTGGGCCATGGCCATTGCCTGCGTGTGCGGAGTTGTGTCCACCCTTCTTCCCCTGAAACCTGGGTTCAGACACTAGATGCGGAGCATACACACCATACATAGCCTGGCCTGAGAAGCCACCATGCATATGGACACCATGCATCCTGTGTGTGTTTGCATGTGCACGAGCCCGGCCGTTGGGGGAAGATCGAGAGTGAGAAGATGCACCGCCCTGTGTTGGGCTTTTGGTGGACTCTGCACTAGCACTTTCTTGAAGAGTGGGGAATGCGTCAGGACCAAAGTGGCCATGGGGTCCCATGAGAGGAGCCTCTTGGGCAGAGAGCATCGAGACTTGACCCAGAGTCATCGCCCCATACCCGGGTACAAAGATAGCCCCAGGTGGATAATCTGGCTGTGGTCGCGCAGCCTTGGGGGGCCCTGATGTGGAAGATTCCTCTTGCTTGACGGGTATGATGGAAGCTACGTCAAGAATTGTTCCCAAGAGTGGCAAGTACCGCTCAACCCACGTGCTTGTGAAAGTTGTGTCTGTGGTGCGCCCGTCTGGCTGCCGGGGTGTCACAGCGGTACGGTAAGAGCGTGGAGAGCTCATGATCTGCAAGCATCGTGTTCTGTAACCAAGAGATCAACTGTGCATTCTCGCTGGAAAGGCGTAACACATGGACGGTCAAGTTCACCACATGCACAGTTTCAATGTCAGCAGTGCACAGCACTGCTGACATTGAAACTGTTCACCAACTCAATGGCTCTGAATGAGCCAACGTGTGCAGGTGAAGAAGCATGCTGCGATGTGTTGGCAGAGGCAGTCAACATCACAGAAATACACGGAGGCAAAGTAGTCACCCGCAGAGCCTCGATATCCGACTCTCCAGCTGACAGATACGGGTTCATGCTTGCAAGGTGAGCACGGAGCCACCCCATGACTTCGAAGACCTGCTTAATGCGATACGAGTTCTGGCCAATATCATGACGAGAAATGGGCTCCAAGGCACATAGCCTGTCAGCCATCTCCTGCCTCACACTTGCGTCCAGATGGGCCTGCACCAGGGGGACTTGCAACTGTCTACTCATCTCCATGTAGCATGTAATGTGCTTGAATATTGCTAGGTACTTCGGCATGTTCAAAATGTTGCTACTCGAACAAGTTGGCTTTGTGATCAGCTGACACGATATGCCATGTACATTGGCATGTGGGGGGAAATACATTGCCAACGTACCTGCACTTCGTGCTTCTGTGCAAAGCCGGAAGGGACTACAACGTCAATTGCATGCCTCGTCACATCAAAGTGGGAAGGTTCACTATAGAATTGTAGGAACGACAAGAAAAGTGAGCCCAAGTCCACGTTGCTGACATTCAGCTGAGCAGCCTGCAGGGCACTGACACACCTCAGGAGGACATTTAGACACGATTACACAACTCATGAATGACTAGCTTCTGTAGGTGCATAGTAATGGTAGCTGGACTGATGCATGAAAAAATACCTGAAACTTGCAGAACGCAAGCACCATGAGAGTGACGGTAAAAGAGGAGACCCCCCCGGTGTGGACGCCGACATAAGTGTTGAGGCAGTTGGGGTGCCTCATGAGAGCTTTCAGAATGAGTAAGAGTTTGCGAGCATGTGGAAGCTCCTTGAAAGTCTTGGACACCAGCTCCGCAGTCTGCCAGGCCGGGATGTCTTCCACACCTAGCGGTGAAAGTGTTACCTTCAGGTCAGTACCACCAGAGAGCTTTGCTTTTAGCAGTGGCATTCTGGCAGTTCTGACGACTTCTATATCAGACACAAGATTTGTTTCCTCTGTCAAGATCCTGCATTATATTCTCTGAGTGATCAAGGAAGTGCAAGACAAGTCAACAAGTCGACGCCTTGTAATACTTCTATCTCAAGCTGGCAATTAATTTGATGAGGTCTGACACAGCCGTGGGATTCGCGAGGCGCGGACACGAAATAACAGTAGGTCCAGAAACATATGCACCAACACACATCACTTGAAATCAGCCAGTAACGCTAGAAACTCACGTCTTCAGTTTCTCCAGGTAGTTGGCAACCATCTCCCTGCTCTGAGGGAGATAGCCATTGCCTCCAGGGTTGTCTGGTTTGGGCAGCTCTGTGACACCAGCAAGAACAACATCTAGGTCGCTTCCACGAAGACTTGCACCCGAGTGAGTTGAGCCATGATGAGCAACGGAAACAGAGTCGCCCCACAGCTTCCGAGCCAGAGCTTCGATCTCCGCGCAAGTGGCTAGCTTGTCAGAGTGCTGGCCTTCTGATTCGGCAGCAACCTCAGCCAGGGCACTTACCTCCCAGTGTAGCCTGGTGTGCTGAGACTGCATCGTAAAGGATGCAGCCTGTTACTCGCGCTGTGGTTACTCGCCTCTGCTAGCCTGCAAATCGCGCATACTCAGCTGGAGTTCGCCGATGCCAGGAACCCACCGCTGATCAGGTGAACAAGATACAGAAGGCCTCAGAATGGCGATGCATCATCTCGTGCGGACGAAAAGACAATGCTTGGACTGCAGAGGTGACTCTGTGTTCCATCGGAGCCTGATACACGACCCTGTCGAGTCATGGCAGGACCGAAAAGATGCAAAGAACAGAGCTGTACACAGATCGAAACGCTGGTATTTGCGTCGAGAGTGAATTGTCCGGCCGGTAGCTCGCATTTCTGCCAGTAGACAACGGGGCTCGGAAGCGCAAAAGAAAGGACGTGGCGACAATGCAACTCAGGCGTGGATAAAGAAAATTGGCTGTGAGATAATGCGTCAGCGCTTAGAATACAGCGGATGCCTCAACGAGTGCAAACACGAGAGCGCGCAGGAGTCGGGTAGTGCTGCAGAGAAGTACACCTCCTTCTCCACGACCAGAATATCTTACAGGAACAGTTGAATTGTCTCTTGGTGCTTGCGTCAGGCCGGCGGACACGGAAGAAGGGGTCCCGACAGGCTCGAGAGCTAAAAAAACCGTGTACTGTCAACCGGGTACGGGAGGATCCAGCTTGTATCTTGACAAGCCACAGACATGACAGAAAACGAGTTCGGCTAGCAAGAAGCGTACAGGAGGTGCCTTAGTATCCTAATCCGTCCAGGCCGGAGTCACACGCAGTCGATCGGCAGAGTCGAAAAGGCCCACATCCAACGTACTATAGCGTGCGAACGCGAAAGTGCCCCGTCGAGGTTGCCCTGCGCTGGTAGTGCAGCAAATCTAAAGCCAGGTCCCAGCCAGTGCGAGCTGCTGTCAACGGAGAGCGACAATCCACTGCAGTCAGCCTGCGTAAGAAGACTTACCTAGGAACAGAATGTGTAGTGGATTTGCGACAGATTGTACTTCAGCTCGAAGGAGCATCGATGTTCAGCTCGAAGACTGAGAGAGATTAAGTTCATGAGTCATGCACTTGAAGGCTCATGCACAGATTCTCAGTACGCAAGCACTTTGATCTGTGGCGAAACGCGCCTCTTCTGAATCTAAAAATGGTGCTCAGCAGCGCGTCAAGTTATGACAGTTTCGTGCAGGAAATGTTGGGTGCAGTGCGTCAATACAGAAGAAGACTGCTGCGCACATCGTGACATGGAACAACAAGGAATGCAAGCCTCCAACATACTATGTCTATAAAACAGTCTTTGGATGTTGGTCTCATATTCCGCGCAGGCTCTATTGCTTTTGTGAAGTGCTGTACGGTGCCATCGTCCCAGCACCTCCCGCTTCGGAATCCTTGGACCAAGTGTTCCAGCTGAAAGCAGCGCGGTATGACAAACGAGCATTGAAATGCATGGTATGGAGTATAATACGGCTCTCTTGGAAGTTGATGCTGTCGTAAGTTTACTCCAATTTGGCGGTGCGGAAGGGCAATTCTGCACGCTACAGCAGCTACAAACATATCAGCTTGATGGGAAGGTCCAACGGCTGGGGTTCGGGACGAGATACGTGAACGTGAAACGGTACAGTAGATTCTGCACTCCTCCGCTGCTGCCAGAAACGCAGACATCGGGCCGTAACTGGCGCACATGTTCATCATCCAGAAAACAAAATGGAGTTAACGGCTGAGAGACACACCTGACAGTGGGCGGTTGCCAACCGATGGCGCGCCAACCAAGCGCGTGTTGTGGAACAGTACTAGTGGACAGTTGACTGCGGATGCTAGTGCTAAGCACTTGCAAAGTGCTAGGAAATGCCGGGCAGTTCGGATTTGAAGAGGGCGTGTGATGTTGGCGATTGAACAAGCTGAATCGAAGTTGGACGTCATGTGAAGAACTAAAGACGAATTCAGACGCAGGGACAGGCGCGTGTATACGTGGCCAGAAAGCTGCTGGCTATGCCAGTCTTGACGCACTAGCTCACTTGTCGCAGCAACGCTAACAACGTACTCACTGCGCTGCTCAGGGAGCAGCTCGCATGGCTTCTCTTCTCCTGGCAGCCTCGACAGAAAGCTTGGCAGCCTTCCGTGCTGCAAATACCTTTGTCACCTGCTCATTCACTTCCTCCACTACGACAGCAAAACTCTCCAAATCACTCCCAATCGTCCTCTCTATCCCCTTGGCTAGTTCGCTCTCGTACTGGGTAACGAAAGAGAGTGCCCAGCCACCCTTACCAGCTCGTGCTGTGCGCCCCACTCGGTGCACATAATCTTCAGCCTGAGCAGGCATGTCAAAATTCAGAACCATGTCAACAACTGGGATGTCCAGACCCCTCGACGCAACATCAGTTGCTATCAGCAATGGAGCAGCGCCATTCTTGAACTGCACAAGCAGAGCCAGTTGAACACAGCCAGAAGCCTACTAAACAGGCATCAAAGTACAGACTGAAAATCATCTCCATAGACGAGTTGTCTGCAACATCGTATCCGGGCACTGACACCACTAGCATGACTGAGATCCTGAAGAGCCGAACAGGCAGGATTCCCTTCCTCACAAGTGGCGTCTGAGACAGATTCGTACTTTGTTCAACGCACCAAGTCTGGCCTTCTGCTTCTTACCAGAATGCAGAGTAACTGCAGACAGTTTCAGATGATAGAGTAGGCTTCCAATGAACTCGCAGGTGTCTTTGGTGCCACAGAAGATTATTCCACTGCGCACTTTATACTCCTGCAGGCGCTCCAGCACATATACCAAATACAATTCTTTCACATGTGCTTTCATCTGCACACGTTGCTGCCGCAGGTTGCTGGTAGTTCGTAGCCCGGTGAACTGCTTGAAAACGCAGGGAGACTTCAGGATGTGGTCCTGCAACTCCTGCACTGCGGCCGTCACCGTCGCAGTGAACAGCATGGTCTGCCGCCTCTGCGGAAGTGCCTGCACATATGTGTAAAGTTACAGGCTTAACTCCATAGCATGGCTCATGTACCAGCAAATCATCGCATGCCGCCTCTGCGGAAGTGCCTGCACATGAACACCCGGGTAGGGTTTGTGCAGAGCGTAAACTTGCGATTTCAGCTCACTGGCCTACGTGGCAATGGCAGGGCTGTGTGCATTGCCTCGTCAAACCTACTGCTCGGTCGGGTTTCGATCACCCCATGACTGTCACAATGTTTTCAGTTCCTGCATCATCTGACGCGGTTTCGCGCCAAGTCGTTTGCAGGTGAATACGGCCTGTCAACGCTAACGTTGCATCGCGATGCGGAGATATCACGCGGTGATAGATACGCGGTGATACGCCCAGAGGCAGATGGTCAGAAAAATAGCCGTTGCCAACGCCTGCAGCTGTGAGAAGCCACAATGCAACTGTTCGTGCCACATTCCCGCGGGGATTCCCGTCCATGGGCAAGTCAATTCCTTTAGTATTCGGAGAACGCAAGCATACGTTTGCGCCTCGATATATGCGCTGCTGATGCAGTGTGATGTGGAGGATGCAACACTTGGCTGAACCACAAGAGCAGTCTGGGGTGTAATCGCTTCTGTATGAGCCTACGAATAAGTGAATTGGCCTGGAGTGGTGGAACATGCATATGCTGCCTAGCGGTTCATCGAACGCAGCTGGGTCAGCAGGGCACAGATGTGTAACACAGCAGCTCATCCAGTCACTGAAGCACAGCGCAGCGCACACACACACACACACACCCTACAGCTGAGCATGGTGTGGAGATCCTCGTTGATCGCAGGAGTGTGCGTCACACAGAAGCCCAGCCTCCCGTGGGACAGAAGTGCTCACAAGAACTTTGGAGTACAGGGAGATTTGAAGTACCACACACCATTAGTACACGTGCTATCAGCCCAAAGGAGGCATGCACATCAGGGGATGAGTGCACCTGCATGATTGTTGCCAGATCGTCTTCGAATGAAGGCTCAAGCACTCTGTCCGCCTCGTCAACCACCAACACAGCTGTGCGCTTGAACGCCTTACGGATGTCATCCGAGCACCGCAACATGTCGGCCAGGCGTCCGGGAGTGGCTACAACAATGTGTGGCCGCCACTGCAGCTCTAGGCTTTGTGTGAACTGGTCCATGCCACCCAGAATGGTGGCGTGTCGAACGTTGCAGGAGCGCCCAAATGCTTCCACCTGCTGGCTCAGCTGCACTGCTAGCTCCCTGCAAGATATCAATCAAACTCCAAAGACATTATCACTAGTCCGCAGGAAAAGTAGAAAACTGTGCAGCAAGGTGAGTACCAGAGTCCTCAATTGCCTTGCGGGATTCACTAAAACTCTACCTGGGTGACAGTGGTCATACCCCAAACCGTTTAAACGCGTGTTAGTACATCAAGGTCCCGTTGCTCCGTTCTGACGATGGGAAAGAGATTCTTACATTGTAATGCAGATTGTCACTGCAGCTTCAACCCGTACCTTGTTGGAGACAGCACCAGAGCATAAACTCCGTAGCGGTCCTTGCAGAGCTGCTGCAAGATGGGCAGCAGGAATGCTGCAGTTTTGCCACTGCCTGTTTCTGCAACGCCAATGCAGTCTTGACCGCGTAGTGCAGCGGGAACAACTCCCACCTGAATGACAATCGAGGATATCATATTGTAAGCTAGTAATTAAGCAGAGAGATTACTCTTCATTGCATTGCATGTACGAACAGCAGGTGGAGGACGTTACCTGCACAGGCGTGGGCCTCAACATTCCCAGAGCTGAGCACACATTCGAAAGGTGCTCGCTCAGGCCTATCTCACTAAACTCCCTTGTGTCTGCAACTTGAGATGGCTGTGACAGGGCCCCGTCATCTCGTTGCGCTGGTGCGCCATATGCATCGTCCCTCCTGATGTCATCCCCCTGTGTACGTACGCTCTTGCAAGCATTTGATTCCTCAGGAACCGTTTTCCGCTTCCGGGCTGGTTTTACCTGGGAAAACAAGCAGAAATCGGTGTCGTTAGACATTCTGCATACATGTGGTCTCTAGTGGTGCTGAACAAATATTCGAACACCAAGCACACCTCTGCAGCCTAACGGAGTGTCAGTGTATGTCTGGTCCGGAGTAGCACTCGCCAGGGAAGTTTTTTCCAGAGGAAGTAATCTCGGCTGGCGGCGTCCACACATCGCACCTACACCACTGAAGCACCTAAGCCACGCAATCCCGACGTACCAAGTTGACCCCTGAGCTGCGCCCTCCTGCACACAGCACAACTGCTCATGCAGCAAGTCCCTCGAAGTCGTGTAAATGCCATAGTTGCGTCTGCTCATTCAACTTCTCAAACGTAGGCTCTGTAGTACCAGGAACATAAGGCGAGAAGCTGACGACAATGTTCGCGACACAATCTACACGCCAGAGTGCGTTTCAAGCCATCCCAGATCCTGAATGTCCCACGTTTTGACCATATTCGTAACGACCAGTGGCACTGTGCAGGCGCAAGCTTGTTGCGGCCACCACCTGCACTCAAGCAGCACTGCTGCGTTAGGACAGCTGCTTGTAAAGCCTCGAAGGTACGATCGACATGCACGAGTCTGGAGCTGATGCATGATGACTGTGGAACTTAACGTGTCGTGGGTGGGCGCAGCATCACCCTCCGGAGCTGCAGTGGCACATCACATTGCACTTGCACTTGGGCTCTGCAGACGAGACGGAAGGCGCCGGCACTGCCTGAATTGCACCAGCAAAATGGCCTGCTTGTTCATACTACGTTATGAGATATGCTGGCGTGGTCTCTGGTTGCCTAACCGGGCCTGAACGGTTGCATACACACATCTTGTGGCATGCGCCACTGTAAAGTAATCCAAAGCAAATCAGTCGAATAAAACTCCCGTGAATGTTACAATTTCCCTGCTCTGCCAGTGCAGTGGCTAGCTTATCCACAGATTGTGCATACATGTGTCTGGTAGGGGACAGAAGCAGGCAGCGCAGGTGGCAGGCCAAGCAGGTGGCCGGTACCACCGTCACTGTACGTGGAAAAACTGCCTCACCCTTAATTTCCTTGACAATCTGTTGCTGTGCAGAAGGAGGCGGAGCATGGCCGCGGCAACCTGGTTGCGTCCCTCTGCATGGGCCTTGTTGGACCCTCCCTGCCTGCAATGCAAGCCCTTGCAGACGAAGTTGCACCAGCGCAGGCGCGCGTCTCAACTGTCACGGTTTTAGCCTCTGCCCCGCAACACTGTACAGTATCTGAGCTTGATTACAGGCAAGGTTTTGTCATGCATTTATCTTGTTTGTCTGGTCCGTGTGAACTCAAGTGTATACAAGCGCGGCGCTCTACAAACCGGAAAGGTAGTGAATAGGCATGAACCCAAGTATCCAAAAGCAGCCAACACAAGCGTGACCTTGCTGCACATGCGAAGCACCCTGCTTCGTAGGGAGCAGCAAGTGCGTCTATACTGTGCAGCCAAGCTGCGCCACATCGATAGGGTGCCTCGGTGCACGAACAGGAATTGCACTAATGGGGCGGGCAGAGTACATGCATGCTAGGCATGCAGAGACCTTGGTATGGGTTGTTGGGTGAGGCAGGGGCGCGATGAAAGGACGACACAAATGTTCAGGATCTTGTGTGATTTGCTCTACATCAGTGCTCTCCATCAATGCGATGGTGATGCTGGTCGCGGCGATCCAGAGTGAACGCAGGCTTGATGCATGCAGGGAGGCACGCCCTCGATTCTTGGCCTGCCGGCCCAAGAATTTTTCCTGCTGACGGCCCCTGTGCTGCTATACACTGTGTTCAGCATCTGGCGCACTGCAGTGAATCCCAACCTGAAGCTCATCGACTTTTTGTTCTTCCTGGCAGCTGCTGTGATCGTGGGCAACATCGCCTCCATTGTGGTGTTCAAAATTCGCTACTTCTGAAGAACCCAGACTTCACATGAAAGTTGTGGCTTGTACCCGCAGACACACGCAGACACAGAGGTTGCGCCCGCCGGGCACCCGAGCCGGTAGCTTGATGCGTCGGCTTGAATACAGTGTGGAGGTAAATTGCCAGCGAGAGGGGCAAGGCATGGGGGTGTATTCGAATCAAAGTGAGACCAGCATTGTATATGAGGTACTGTAGCTAGCGGTACACTGCGGTATGGAGAGGCGTGAAGTGCGGTACATGCATGATTAACACTGTGGGCCAGTGTCCCCCTTGAGGACATAGAAAAAGATTTCAGTCAATTGTTGCTTCCAATAAGGGTACTGGAATCAATAGCACGTTTTTGAAACCTGATGCCATATGCTACAGTCACTCACACAGGTGCATGCATCTGTGCGCTCAGCCCCCATGGGCACCCTCTTAATGTGATGTCCCAATGCCACAATTCTGGGTTTGCACGAGCACACCTCCAGCCGGATGGCATCCTTACCGCTCCGGGGAGTCTTGAAACCCTTCAAGGTCTGTCACTGTGTTCAGAATTCATGCCTGCGCCTTTTGAGAGCTGCTCAGTCTGTGGTGCCTTAGAAAATAGGCTGTGTCCACATGCCAGGTGACCACTGTTGAAGGCGCGCAACTCATTCCCTTGTGTACTTCGCTACATGTAGGTATATTTTGATACATCACAACCATGTTTCAAGTTGAATATGGATTCGCAAAATTCATGCATCATCGAAAAGCTTTCATCTCTTGCACATTGTCAATATTCTGCTTGCTGTTTCCTCTTCCCGCCTTTGCTCGCTTGGCGATGTCGCTTCAGTTGACGATGTCGCATTGATTGTGCCCATGGCTCCCTACCCAGAGCGAGTCATAAATATCACAGAACTGGGAGTGTCGTACGTCCAGGTTTCATATTCTGCACTACCAGATGCCACGCTGGTATCTTGATCAGTGGTTCAGTGGTTATGGAAGCTTAACAGCCATCCATCCAAAACGATCGGCTAGCCCTTTTGCTAGCTAGACCTTCGCATTGTATGAAGAAATCTATCTGTAGATATCTGGTTCCAAGATGGACGGACAGGAGTCGAGCCGGGGAACTGGTGAGACGACAACCGAGAGACGTCCTGAACCGCCCCAGACAACCGTTAATGGTCCCCATGCCTACCGAGGCGATCGATGTGCGCACGTCACTTATATTCGTGTGTTGCCCGTGGCCTTGGCCTCGAGCGTTAGTGTGTTGAGAGTGAAACGGTTCAAACTGATCGAACTCATCTTTGCAGTCCGGAACAGGGAGTACATTGCGTGGGTTAAGCAGGAAGTTCAGCCTCTCAAATATGACATAGATGAACGAGTCATTCTTACGCACGGATTCGATGAGCTTGGTGATGGCAGCGGTGGCGAGGAGCCAGAAGTCGTGTTGATGACACAAACGTCTCCAGAAAGGTTCGTGATACACCGACACATTCGCTGCACGTACGTGTGCAGTGTTTATACATACACGGGCCTGTATTTTCCCAACTGAGCGTTAGTGTGTGTGCCTCTCCCTGTCATTCATGAGCACCATATCAGATTGCCACGGCCATGCGAACGCCTAGCGCTGCAGATTACCTTTCGTCCGGCGAATGCTAGCACTCTGGAACGGCCCAGCTACTGTGTCCGTGTACATTCCGTACCCAAAGTTGCATCCTGAAGCTGCAAGGTGTGCTGAGAGGACCATAGCTTACATGGATGCCTCTATCAAAGCACTGTCACAGCAGGGCAACACCAGTGAACCCGCAGTAGCAGTGTCGCTGTTGTACTCCAATCAGGAGTCACCCACTGTACACTGCGAAATAAGTGCGGAGACTACAGGGCTGGAGGAAGGGTGGCGTGACGAACATGTGTGGGCACAACTCTTCGAAAACAGGCCATACCTTGATATCTACGATGCAGAGTATCCTGTGGGATCTCTCCGGCAGCTAGCACTGGATCTAGTGTGTCCCCCAATCATCACCTTCCGAGCCTGTAGGGTCATACACCTGACATCTGTGATGCCACGAGACTAAATTATGTTAATTCCCAGCTGCGCCAGGGCTGTCGCAGCGAGCCTCCAAATGAACTCTATGAGCAGGCCTTTCCTGAGCTAAGTGTTCAGTATGAGGCTAAAGGATCTACACAATGCAGCAAAGGTGGAGTGCGATTCGTTTGCTGTCAACAATCCCTTACGCGATCTGAACTGTGTTGTAGGTTCCTGAAGAATCTTTTGCATTCTTGGTGGATGCCGACTTCGTGCTAGTGACAGATTTTCACACAAAGCTGAAGCAGGGCGCTACCGGCATATTGCTACGCTATGCTGCAAATGCATGGAAAGAACGCTCAGAGCGCCATGCTGTGATTGTGCCAGCATTTCAGCGGGAACCTGAGGAGGAAGGCTCAACATATGAGGAGAATTCATGCGCCCCTTCACTGGAGGCGATTGAACCCGGCTCAGAGTGCTGGATGTACAACCAGTATGCGGTGCCCCTCACTGAGGCCTCTCTGCAGAGTATGCTAGAAGACGGCAGCATCACAGGTTTCTATGAAGACAAGGTGTGCAGCATACAGCATCCCATGCACTGGCTGCTGGGCGCACCAGCACTGCCTGAGTGACACCTCGCATGCGCCCCACACTGCCAATCCCAGACATTCTGGCAGCCTGGGGCGCCATTAAAATGCATCAACCTAGCTGCACATACCTGCGATTTGCCATGATAGGATCGCTGCTGGAGTGTGTGGCTGTGATAGGCTGACTGACGGGGCTGTGGGTGCCACTGGGCTGATTGTGTTTGCTGCACAATGCCTGCAACCCTAACTTGTGGCTATCATTAATTCCTAGATGGTGTGCCCAGCTACGTGTGCAGAGTTCGGTTCTTTTTTATCACTGTCACAAGCTCGGGTGTTGCCATAACCACACAGCCTGACACAGCTGTACCGGGGCTTGCATGAGCTGTGAACGCGCTAAAGTGCTCGTGCACCTGTTATGATTCTGGGCAAATCTACTCTATCAGTGACATCATCGCTCCAAGCGGTAGAATACGACCATCGCTCCCGGGTCGGGCGCTTTTGGTATTAGCACAGAACCTAACACCTGACCAACGCCTGTTCTGCAGTGGTCAGGCTCCCACGGCTGCTACGTACCAAGCCAGGCAATCCAACACGATGAGCCCTTCTCAATCGCCTACACACACCCTTGCGAGCCTTATGTGATTGGGCTGAAACCGTCCATGCCCAGGTTCGACGGCCGGTGGCGTGGCAGGATGCTGGACAAGACGGCCTACATCACCCACATGGCGGCCTGGGGATTCGAGTTCCACGTAAACCCCACATCGTTCATGGTGCATTTACCCCATGCATCTGGTGCAGCGCTGAAGGAGCGGCCGGATGATCCGACGGATCAGGTTTTTGCGGACTTTTGGGCGTTGCCGTATGGCCTGACGCGCGTATTTCTGGATGATATTCGAAAACAGCCAGAGTCGCAATGTGAGGTGATACCGATGGTGCTGCCTCTGGAGGAGGAGGCTGTTGTCAGTGTGCTGCATGAGGATGGTGCGACCAAGGCCTGGTGCAGGGACGCAGACGTGTCCTTCGACTGGTCACGAATAAGCAGAGACTTTTCGGCACCGCATTCCTGCACATCTGGTACCAACTGTGCCCAAGGGGGTGATGCAGGAAATCAGGGAGGGGTGGGAGGGCCTGAGGTAGACAAGTCTGAGACGGACAGGAGCGATAGGCAGTCGAACAGTTCTGGAGAAGATCAGAAAAGCCCTAATGAAAACGGTACAGATGACCCGAGGAGTAGTGATCAAAGCAGCAGGCCATTTGGCGAGAGTATGCATGTTTCCCACAGATCATCTGTTGCTGGCAGAATGCATGGCTACTTGAGAGGAGCATTAGGGCCGTCAGAGAATAGGTCAACAATGCTGTGGTCTGCTGCAGGTGTAGGGATTCTGGCATGGGTGCTGTTCGTGTGGTTTTACCATTCCACTCTGCGCTCAAGAAGGAATGGTCGCAGACGTTTCATTTCTATGCAGCTGTCTGGGTCTGCTGATTTTGGACAGGGGAGCGCAGTGTGACTTTTTTGCGAGCCCTTCTTGATTCTGAAATGAGCACCGCAGATTTTGGCAGTATTTAATGATGTGGTGAGCAAACTTATACAGCTGTGCACGGCGAGATGTGTTGAATTATTCATGGTAATTCCGAGGTTTCTGCAAACGAATTATGGGGACACGCAGATTACCATGCGGCCCAATACATTCATGCTGAACCCTCTACGTATCTTACTTGTCTGATTGGCTGCTCGCAACAGCGACAGAGTGCATCCACTCCCTTGGGTAGTTGGACCCTGTAGCCAGGGACTGGCAGTCAGACATGGGTACAGCACGCTGTCACCCTCTGTTGCCGGACCTGTCCTGCCCTTGTCAAGCGCACGCCACAGCGCACAGGCTTCGTTCCAGGCAGACACAGCCTTGGGGATGAAGTCTGGGCCAGGCTACACTGACATTAGAAATGTCACCCCCGAGAGGTTCTTTCTGGCCTCCCCCTGTCATTAGGTGCATGCATGCAGTGGAGCAGTAGCAATCTACTACTATATATGATTATTCCTGCTATTCTGACGTTTCTGCCGTTCCCCGCAACTGCACGCACGCCAATTACAAACTTAAGCACATATCATTATTGTGAAGTGATATGGCTTGGCGATTTGTGGTTTGGGGCGCCATGTCGGTAGCGGTGTGTGTTGAACGGCCATGGATGCACGAAGCTGCCACTACAGAAATACTTCAGAATCCCGCTGCTTCTGTTGTTGAACAAATAGCTAAATGCATATTAACCTGTAAACCGTCGTTCACGAGTGCCTAGACACGCTCTTCTTCGTACAGTACGTACATCTGGATCGTCAACGCAGAGGTTTGTAACGCGAAAGGATATTAGCACAGTGCACCATTCCACGCGAGCGTCAGGAGAACAACTTATATTATCCTACAGATGGGCAAGATCTATGTTTCGAACTGTGATTCGCGAGCGCGTGGTGTTGTCGTGTCAATTGCATTCTGCACTTCCGGGACAGCCACATCGCAGTTTCACACGTATAGTATGGCACAAACAAACATCAACAGTACATTCAATGTGTCAAAGTGTGAACAGGTTGAAAAGGGTGTCATGTCTGTGATGCTTGCGTTGCATGCGATAAAGAGCCAGTTGTCAGCGTACAATGTACCGCGTATAGTCTTGGCAAGAAAACTGCATGTACAGCCAAACGTGCAAAGAAAGGCGGAAGCTTTTCTTTGCACGCTAAGAGGCTGAGCCGCGCGAAGTGCGCGAAGCCTTGTTGGAATTACAATTGATTGTTGAATTGATGACACAGACGAAACAGAAAAGGGGAGCTTTTTGAAACGATGATGTGAAACACAACTTTCCAAAAGAGTGTCGTACCTTTGTAGGTCCCGTTTCGACAGAGGCCACGGGTCCTCGTTTCTGACAAACGTGCCTGATGATCGTTTTTCTTCTTGAGTTCTGCAGAATTCTGGCGAATTCATGCTGGGTTCACCAAGCCCCGCAGTACTTTAGCAGTTGCTTTCTGTTTGTTTGACAGGATTTCTATCTCTTGACCATCTTGCAAAGTACGCTGTTTGGTTGACATTCTCGGCCTTCTGTAAGTACCATACAATCGGCACTCCGCGAAGGAAAACAGGCTGATCACACCTGTCTGTTCTTGCTTTTATACTGTTGGGCTGGCGTTGTTCTGCCAACGCTGGGACAGGAGGAGGCGCTGGAGAGAAGAAGTCGGTGCTGGAAATCGCCCATTCCATTCCTCCAAGAGAGTTTTTGCTCATACAAACATATTGAAGTAATTGAATACATCCTAGGCGCCGTCTTATATACATAGATGGCGCCAGGGGCGGGTGAAACCGATGGCCAGGCCAGGCCAAGAATAACAAGACAGCGCGAGGGGCATTCTGAAGGTTGGTAGCTATGACCAACCATGGATAGTGTGGTCGTGGTTATACAATTGTTTCACGATAATGTGTTTTTGCAGCAGCTGCTGCCCCACGTTCAGGACCAGGAGATGACCAGCATGACACAGATGCAGCAGAGATAAGAAGGCGATCAGTCTTGGCTTTCAAGCATGGAGCAACGCACAAGGAGGTGGACGAGGGCAAATTTCCAACCAACGACCAGGTCGTTCAGGCCTTGCAGCTCAAAGTTGCTAAATCTGTAGACATTGCACGCCGGTACAGGAGAGTGCTGTGGTACTCGCTATTCGTGGCAGTGTATCTTGTTGTCCTGTACCTCCAGGCAAGTGCATACAAGTCAGCAGATGTAGTGTCTACTCTCCGAAATGCCCTAATGGTGGATGGGCAGCTTTCAATGACATTCAACAACGAAGATGAGGTGCTTGCTTACATTGGCAACAAGATCCTGCTCCCAACCTGGCAGGATCCTGTCTGTGGTGATGGTGTGGATCCCACTCAGCACATATCACTTCATCCCATACTTTGATCAGCTTACCATACTGCAAAGCACCGCCTGCCACAGGAAGGCAGATGTTTGCGGGTTGGCAAGCCTAGGGATGCAATGTTGTTGTTAGTAGGTTACATCGTGGAGCATCGTCTCTCCATCGCAAATCGAAGGCTCCCATAGTGAACGGCTCATCGCTGCAGCTTTGCCTCTTGGTATGTGGACAGGAACCTTCCCTCAGTCTTACGACTTTCGTGGGAGAACAACACACAGTGGCAAGATATAGTCACTGTGATTTCCTGCAGAGCAACTGACTGGAGTGTGGCCCCCTCTCTGATCCAAACAGAGCAGTTGTTACGCCCGTGTGTGGGAGTGGAACCAAGGCTGGCACAACACACATGGAACTTCGTACCTCATACTTCGCATAGTTAGGGGAGGCGCATGCTCTGTCTGGATGCATGCCGCAGCCACCACACGACAGACTATTCTTTTCAGCGACAGGAGCAGTGTGCAAACAGGAGCCATGTGTTTACGCAGGGCAGTGCGAGTACCCTTGGGAGTTTCCCGCCTTTGGGCGGTTCGGCTGTGAGAGTGACTGTGGCACCAACTCCAACACTACCAAGATTGCAGTAAATATCCGTGCTGACTTCACTGGCCACCCCACCATCTCTCCAAGGGTGCTCATGTCGTCTGTGCGCTGGAATCTTTGTCTGAATGACGAGGACCGCACCGCACGCGGTGAGGCGGACCTCTGCTGGTATGCCTCACATTTTTTTCTTCAACCCCAGTGTTGATGTTGCATACATACATGCTTCGCTTGATTGTTACATGGAATTGCACATGGGAACTGGATTTTTTTGAACTGGGACAATGATAGACATGTGGCTTTGTGTGGCTTGTACACAAGTACGGCGCCAAGGCCAGTGGCACTTGCTACTGAGCTCTTGCCTCATGTATCTCCCTGACGTGGGAAGGAAGTATGGCAGGTGGGAGGAGGACCAAACCTTCACGGATGTCAAAGTTAATCGGATTGAGAGTGCGGATGTGACAGACGGCGAGTGGTACGTCATCATCCGAGGCGACTACACTGGCCGAGTCACCGGCAACGTCTACGACCTCTCCAACCCATCGGAACCCGCACCAGTGGAGCTCACTCCAACATGGGAGAAGTGCAGGCTTCCGGAATCTGCCACTTCCTCTACCAGTGCACGGGTACGCCTGGCAAGCTGCGGGGCTGCTTGTGTGGCTTACCTGGTTGTTGGAACTGCTGCCTTTGTCATGCACTTAGCTGGGGGCAATGATATCTAAACTCTGTTCAGCTAGATCAGGAACCACAGAACCTTGCTGGAAGTGCACTCCGGTACTCTTGTGTGCGTGTGTTAGTAGAAACCATATGGTCATGATAGGCGTAAAACCACCGACTTTGCGGACCGAAGGCAAAAGTCCTAAGTACACACACTCAGTCAGCAAGCACAGATACATCTATGCCCTCCACAAAGCGTTGCCCAGTACCGCGGGTCAACAAACCTACAAACGGCTTGAGCAATCTAGCATTACCACGAATCAAACTAACATACAGTTCCCTCTTAATACACAACATGTAGGTGTCACGCCCAAGGCACCAGAACCAGCAGCAGCATCTGCACACTCACCCAACATCTCTACCGCTGCTTTAGCCAGGCGCCCATAGATATCAACAGCAAAGGGCACAAACTTGTAGCTCCTTGTACCGGCCGCTGCGTGATCTTTTATCTTCTGCTCACAAGCCACTCTGCCAGCAGCACCAGGTTCCGTACTGGCCCTGCCTCGCAGAATCTGGCTAGCTGGGTGGGTAATTGTGACGTTCATATCAACCACAGGATCAAAAGTGCTAACTAGGATATTCCCCCGCTTACCGTAGCTCTGATCCTAATACCTCAATCCCTTCAGGTGCCGCTACTGCTGCTTCATGCTTGACCGTGTGTGTGTGTGTGTGTTTACAAAGTTAAAAGAGGCAAGCATAAGGTAATGAGACTTCTTGTCAGACAGAGGCACATCATCTTTGGAACTCAGAAGAATGCATGTGTATTGGTGGCGTTACTTCTGATTCCGGTGCAGCTACGCAAGCTGCTCGCAACTTTCAAGAAGAAGCGCAATCAAGGGGACAAGGACCCATACTTACTAAGAAACCTTCGCCAGGAAATCTTCCCAGAGCTGCCAGAGATGAATGACACGCTTGGGCCCGAAGCCCTCAAGGAGAAGTTGGCCGCTCTTGGAGACAAGCGCAACCAAATTGAGTCTATGAAACGCAAGCTTCTTAGATCCAGGGGCTTTGACCCAGATCCTGCCCAGGACAAGATAAAAAACGCAGGTGCAATTGAGGATGAAGAGGGGTGAGGGCCTGAACAGGGCATTTCTAGTGCCGGTGTTCTTTGTTTGGTCACGTGTCGTTCAGGGCACTTCACTGTCATATTTTTGCAGGTCAGGGATATGCCATGTTGCGCTTAGGCGATGCACACGAGCGATGTATGTTTCTTTCTATAGCTTAGGATGCATATATGAAACGTATGCTCAATCAGCAGTTGTAGCAGACTGCGATTCAATGCCAAATCATCAAAAGTACAAAAACAACATTTCGGACAAAACACTGCCCTTGCAGTCAAAAGTACTCATGAACTTACAACCATTTCCAAAGAGCCACAAAACTTCAAGTAAAAACTACCAGGCTGCACAGCGCGCACTCTAGGACATTCCCTGAATTCATCCCCATACTGTGATCACGTGGGAATCCGAGGTTGCCTGCCTATACATGTTCACAGTGGTCAGCTGCTGGAGCGGCTCTGCATTGAAAGAGTACACCACCTCTGTGCTATTTGGCCTATTGCTGTGTTGTCTGACGCTGTGTTCCTGGAAGTCTCAGTGATATTGTGATGCCTTACAGCGATGCTACTTCCAGTATGTCTGCATTTAATCCCTGTCATTGTCATTCACACAAATCGATCTAGCAGGTCGACATGTGCCTGGAGTAGCCTTCATTTCATGCTCACGTGCCAGTCCACCACCTGCAGACATACATCCATTGCCGCACAAAACCTTGTTGCCTCCATGAACAGTAGATCAAACCCGCACGCAATAATGCAACGCCGAAGATTGCCTTGTATCCCCTTTGCAACACACTAGTTGGACACTCTGACAAACTCAACACTTCGACAACAACGGGTGGCCCGTGTTCGCATGAACAGCCAGCGCAGTCTCAAACAAGCCACGACTATTCAGCAGAGATAGTACAAACCTGGCATCAGGATGATGCGCTGGAACAGCCAGCCGACCGAAATGGCCCATGGCCTCCCCGTGGCCCATGACATGTCCTTGAACACCTAGTGGATACATTCCTGGCTGCTGCATGTGCAAGCGCCCAGCAGCATGCACATTGTGGGGGGGAGCAGCATGCTGAGGGTGTGGGGAGCCTATCGAGTGGGTCGTGCTGATGCCTCCAGCCGCTGCGCTTATGTGCCTCTGCAAGCCACTCCCACCATGAATGTGAGATGGCATCGCAATATCTAGAGCCCCACAACTTGGCGCACGGCTCACACTCACTGCATGCATTGAATGCGAAGGAGAGTTCTCTGTAGCAGACGGAACCATGCCGTTCTGGGCCTGCCGCAGATGCATCTGCAAGCCACGCCCCAAAGCGTTCTGTTGATGCATAGCAACTGCATACTGTAGATGTTGCTGCTGATGAAGCTGCTGCTGGAGTTGCTGCTGATGATGATGCTGGGTGTGCGCTGTCTGCTGCGCATTCTGCAGCTGCAGCTGATCGCCGCTACAATCAAGCGCAGAAAGGCGCCGTGCACTCACACGCTGCACCAGGAGCTTGAACGCATGTCGATGGTCCTGGGAAAACTGCGCACGAGTGATTTTATTCGTCTTTAGATAAGTATCAAACAGTTCTGCCAGGTCTGCATGAGACAGAGGCAGCTGGCCCCTGAGCTGCGCTTGCTGTGCAGGCTGCCGGGCGCCTTGCCTATGACTGGCTGTATGCTGCTGTTGAACGCCATGCATGTGTGGTTGAGAGCACCCAGAGCTCTCTCCATGCGGCGCACACACTAGTGAGGCTGCAGCACTGTTGGCATACATCGGGTGCGCTTGCATGAATGGGGCCTGGAGCTGCTGCGTCTGCTGCTGCGCTTGCTGATGTGCATGTTGCACCCATTGTGCAGCATTCTGCACAGCAGCGGACGAGGGTTGCAGTTGACTGGGGTTTGCAGCTACGCTGGGATGAACCTGCTGGGACATGTAGCCAGCAGTGGTACCTCCGGTAGCAGGCGCAGCCCTGGTGTCAGGATGCTGCTGAGGGCTGAGTTTGTGCGCGTGGGGAGATCCAGGGGGGGACGTTCTGGAGCTGGCAGGCCGCATCTCAGCAGGGTACCAATTCGCGCCGTTGGAGGCGGGGCCCTTCGCACAGGACTGTGGGAGCTCTGCACGATTGCCATTTGACTCTTGCTGTGCTGTCTGGGGTTGTGCGGGAACGTTTTGTTGCGGCACACTGGCGCGTACAAATTCAGAAGTATCGAACGGAACAAAAGACAATGCCTTGGTGCGAGGCTTGCGGCATGTGCGGCGGCGACGGAATCTGGTAGCTTTGCTCGCAAGGGAAGAAGGGTGTGGTACAGGGTGTAGTGGAGGGCTCATCGGAAGCACGTTGGCTACGGCAGGGACGGAGTTGGCAGCAGCTGTAGCCCCTTTAGGAACCTTGCGGTTCGTGAAAGAGGCGTTCAGATGAGAAGACTTCGCTCCGGCTTGAGCAGGACGGACAGCAGTGGGCTTCTGGCGCTTGGATGGAGGCGACACATGCCGGGCAGGAAGTCTTGGACTGACGGGAGATGGTTGACGAGACGCCGTACGGGCCTTCCTGCGCCTGGGATCGTCTCCAGTGGTGGGAGGGGCATCTGCTGGGATGCATTGTGGCTTGTGCTGGCCATCGGAGAGCAAGAAGCTGAAGACCATCCGTTTGCACACCGTGCATTGTTGCAAACCAGAGCCTTCCTCGCTGTGGATCGCGGCCAGCTCTGCGCAAGCACGCTGAAGCCATTGAACATCCGGCCGAGGGAGGAGGTTAGCAAGTCGGCTGTTGGACTTGATCATCAATTCACCTGAAAGCAGTATTTGGTGTCACTAACTCGACAATTAATGACGATAGAACACAGTAACGCATTTGTCTGAATGCGACTGCCGTATGCACAGCGTCTATCTCAAACGCAGGGCGCCAGCCAAGAGGAATTTTGTCACAAATTCCTTCAAACCCGACAGTTGCAGAAGATATTGCTGCTCGCTGTCGCACACATCTCGCCCTTTTCAGGGCTGTCGCAATATCGTTCGGGCACTGACATCGCCTGAGCATCTTGCACTTGCGCCTTGTAGAGCGAACACTATAACTACACAATAACGCTCTTGTAGGTCAAATGCAAGTACACGGACACTTGTGACCGTGTCAAGTTCAAGCAGGGACAAAATGGCACTGAGCGACGGGTAGCGCAAAAACTAAAAAAGTAGGCACAGAGCATACGTACTGCCGCAAGTACAAATACGCTCGACTCCAAATACATTTGCTCCTCGAATCTATGCTTGCCATCTTGGTTACAGGCAAGCACAGTACGCAGCACACCTGGCACAGATGGCCTTCCATTGCGAGTAGCAGATCCGTTCTCGACCTCAGCCTTAACATTCAAGCCGCTTGGTGTCACTGAAGAGCCCCGTAGCTTGATCCTTTCACACATGTCCGCCATCGGGTTATCGGCGAGCAGCAGTGAGTACTCAAGGCTCAATCCATCGGCCTCTTTCTCACACACACGGACGTGATCCTAGCTCTGTGAGAGGGTTGCTCTGTCGGCGCAGAGTGCAGAGTTCCGTGGTGGCGTTCTTGTAGGAGCATTGCCTCATGCTGCTATCACTGTCATGTGCATGCGCATCATATCAATCATGGTCCACCGCTTCTCAGTGAACAGGGGCGCACTTTTATTGCATTTCATGTATGGGTTGCAGAGCATTACTCCTGCTAGGCTGGTGAGCAGTCAGTATCAGTGATTCTGTGTGGCAGCTGTCAAACAGTGTCTCACAGCATCAGTACTGGTCCATCCACACCACTCTCAGACTGAATAACATGAGTGCCCATCCAGGACCACATATTCAAATACTGCTGCTATCGAGGTTCGTGGCTGGGATTTTTTCTTTAACCCCATCTACGCAATCGTGTTTGTGGTGTGTACAGACGAGTGTCCTTGCAGCAGCAAACCCATGACAGCAATGCATTCATGACGTTGCCACCTTTCTCATTGAGATGCATCAAGAGTTTTCATGAAAGCCTTCATGACATGAAAGCCTTCATGACAGTCGCACTAACAGGAATGCATACATGGAGGGGCTCAACCGGGCTGTTATCCAGTGATGAATCATTACTCTCGCTAGGCTCAGTGACACACAACCCTCATCGTTTTGTGACTATGCCAAATGAGCCAGGAACAAGAATAGGCCACATCAGGGTAACCAGGCTTGTATAACGTCACAGCTTCGACGGATGGAACGAATTATCAGAAGTGTGGGAGCTTGCCACTCTGCACCGGTCATGTGACCATCACGCCTGATTTTGGCATGGATGGGGCGGCAGTGTGCCAAGAGACAATCACTGCCAGCATACACAGGCTGCACACAGGTACTCAAAGCTACAGTACGAGAGCCAAACTTCTGTTCTTCGTGTCTTGAGGGTGAAGATTGATGCGCACTTTCGGCATTGAGTGGTGGCTACAAAGCAGAAGCCAGTGGTGGCCCTTCGCAGCCAGCGGAGGAAAGAATTAGGAGCAGAAGCAAGCCATCATTCTGGGACAGAAGAGCTCAGCAGAAAGCCGCGCCATCTTCAGCAAGAGCTTCGGCCTCAGCCACTCCCAAAGGGAGGGGGCAAAGAAGAAGGGCTACGCACTGCACGAAACCAGGGGGAGGGCAGCACAGTGGAACTGACAGAAGCATATTCACCTGGAGGAATTCGTCAGCGACAGCAGCACCAGTGAACATGATTCACACCAAAAGGACATATTCGGCTGCAACAAACACATTTTTAGGCCAGAACAGCAGCTGCAACAAAACCCCGGGTGTGTGCTGTTGCACACAACCCAGGAAGAGTTCCATTCAGACAGACCGAGCATCCAGGGGATGCAGGTAGCCCGGAAAGATGCGGCGTCGAGGAAGGGCAGACTGTGTGGCAGGCGGAGAGCACGCCGTGTAGAGGGCCAGAGGTGGAGGAGATGGTCCCTGTGATTGTTTCAGTCACAGCAGTGCAAGGGGAGCACTTCACAAGCAAGCGGAAATTGTTACAGACATCGTGATCCCATATGTCAATGGTAGAGCATGAAGTGTTCTGGCGTTTTGGGTTTTGCCTGTTTACTGCCTTTCCGGATTACAAGAGGTGACGTCAGGATGTGAGTGGTCCAGAAGCCTGGTCATACGTGCACACCAGCATTGAAATCTTTTATTTATTCATTCCGGGACTACGCCATACTCATTTTGAGCCCCGGCCTCAGCGCCACAGTGGTGGAATTCATGCAATTCGTTCAACGGGAAACCACCAGACACCCTTTACGCACCCAGCTCAGAAGCTCGAAGAAAGGACAAGAGGCGGATCTGGCTGGAACGGGGTTCCAACCCGGGACCTCGTGGTAAAAGCACTTTCACGGTCACGGGCCCGCGGCTGAGTTGAAGGTAAATCCCAAGACCACTTTACACTGCGGCAACGCCCATGCAGTGGTAGTGCGTCTCAGTTTCGAGGGTGCCTGCATGGCAACTTTCCAGATCACACAGTGAGAAACGAGCAAAGTGATGTAGCAGGGGAGTGGGAGAGGAACAATGATCGAGATGAGATGGCTGGGGTGCCAGAGAGGGAGATGAGGGTGTGCAGCTCAAGCCCTGGCTTACGAATTCGTGGTGGAGTGGTGCGCTGCAGAAACGCATGTCCGCTTGGAAGATGCTGATCACCAATGCATGTACAGCATCTCGGAGTCTTTGTTCGTGAAGCTGTCTGAGGGCATCTGGTAGGAGCTTCGGCCTCACGACTGCGGAGGGCAGCGGGCCCCGGATGCTTGGACGAAGATAAATTGAATTGAGGGGAAACCAGGACAAGCCCCAGTCATCTGGAGCTGCGCATACATGGAAGATCCAAAAATGTTGTAAAACCATCATAGATCACGCCTACACCGGAGGGAATGCGTTCAAAGCTGGGTAGCGCAACCCAGATCCACACACGGGGACTGGACTGGCCAGATAGGACCACAGCTTGCCATGTGCATTGGTATGCAGCACCCTATTTGGTACGTTTCATACACGTGGCCACGCGTGGTGGACAGTTATCTGGACGTGATGTACGCACACATGTGCCAGACTCTCATGCATGAGATTGTTCAAACAATCTTCGAGGTTTCGAGAAAATGTGAGATTCATGGTTTTGGCAGACAACCTCGTCCGATACTATGTGAAAGCCACGTTTTCGGGAACCTCCCTCACGACGGATCGTCGCGACGCCACAGGAAGTATGTTCAATCGCCAGAGGATGACTTGATGAGTCTGTTTGATTTGTGGTATTTGTGAAGGTGCCTGGCGTGAGCTGTTTCTCAGCAGTGTTTTGTGCCGAGGATTGTGGAGATTGTGTGCGACCACTGCCTGTCGAGTTTCATGGCACTTTGAAAGCAGCCTGTCTGAAGGTATCTGATTTAAAAATGCTGTGGGTTTCCTCCACGCAGGCGCGCTTAGCGTCCATCCCACTCAGCAAGGCCTCCATTTGCAGGACATCAAGGTATGTTGTACTGGCTTCTTCCTCGACTTGCACACTTCGCTGTAGCGCCTGCAGCGCGTCCCGTGCTGCCAGTCAGGTGTTGCTTACAACATTTTGTTTAGTTTCTCGCATCGTTGGGGCGATTCTGCGGACCCGGTCTCGTTCGAGAAGGCGGCCTTAGCATGGCGTTTTCACAGAGTACCACGATTCTTATGTGAACCTGAACAGCAGACAGAGGCCTGACCCACATCATTACTGTTCAGAGGCGTTTTCAGTTCGTTTCATCTGTTTATACATCGCTCTCTAGTCGTGCACGGCTCGCTTCAAAATCGTTCAATTCATATCAGAGGCCAGTGCCCAGCCGCAGGGAAAGCGATCATTCTTGCCGCTGGCCCATTCAGCCACCTCGTACGAAGACATGAATGTTTAGAACGCGCATCGAAGCTTCATATGCTGCAGCACCTCGTCGTTTGCAGAACGTTAGATCCTTCGCTCAGTTCAGCACTCTGCCCCATGCTGATATCTTGTGCTGTCAAACCCACAACAAGCGATAGCTTTAAGAAGTTTGTTTGCCTCTCGATTTCGCCTGATGGCCGGCACCCATGTTTCTATCGATGGTCACAACTCACCACACATTCAGTGCCAGGTGTCTCCCTACTTTGAAGGCAGGATGATCTACGACACTGTGCCGGGATGATCACACCAGGATCAGATTATACTTTGTGGGAAGGTGCAGGTGCCACGCAGCTAGTGTCACCCGAGAGGGCCCAGTCGGTGACTCGACTGGAAGCGCGACGAACCTGGAAGGCTTGTCATACGCCGAGCAATTCGATGTGATTTTCAAGGATGGTTTTGATGCCAAGAAGGTATGTTGAATCACCTATCATGACATGTTGAGCTGTCTTCATACTGATGTGGGTGTGATGTGACCGCCGCGAGGAGTGTGTTGTGTGAAGGACCGGCTACACGTGCTGCAATCGCAGCGCTTCGTCATCTGAGGCTACTTACGAATGATCTGGGTACACAATAGCATTCGACACATATATATGGTAAGATACGCGCCGTTAGGTCGGCCTCGAGGATAAGTGGCTAAGAGTGGTCGAATCCATTGTCATTCACAACTCGCAGTGAGCTCGCCACTGCGACCTCCAGCACGTGCACAGGCCATGTCACCTTTGGCGCTTTTTAGTGTACTTCGGGAGGTCAATGTAGCGTCTCTCAAAGGTAAAGTTGCGTTTTTTTTGTTTGGGGTGCAGTTGAGCGGGCACGCCTGGCTGCCTGGGCTCCTTGGTCCCCCTGTGGAGGTGGAGTGATGACCGATGCTCGCTTACTAGGGTGTTTTTGCTCTCTTGATTCCTGTGCTGTTGTGATGTTTTGGCTCTTTCCTGCACCATGTTTGCATGAGTTCACTCTCTCATGCACGCGTATCACTCACAGTTACCTGACGCAAAACTCCATGCAGGTTCTTCCAAAGCCCAACCGCACAGCTCAGCGTTTCTATGAGGGCACAAGGCCTGTCCTGTTCACCCAGAACATCTTCGCCAAGGAGAAGACAACGGAAACAGTCAGACCAAAGAATGCGACGGACAAAGTGTACATTGCCTTCATGATCACAATGCACGTCCTCTGCCTCGCTGCTCCGTTCACGTTCTCCTGGGCAAACTTGGGGTTGTTTGCTGCAACCTACTTCCTGACAGGTTGCTTGGGGATCACGTTGAGCTTCCACAGGCAACTTGCGCACAAGTCCTTCCAAACACCCAAGTGGCTGGAGTACTTTTTTGCATACTGCGGCGCTCTTGCTGTCCAAGGTGACCCCAAGGAGTGGGTGTCAACGCATAGGTGAGCCAGCAACTGCGATGGGAAACTTGCGTGCAGCTGATATGCGCTTTGTGTCGGGCAGGACAGTGGGCCCACACAGAGGTTGTGTAGGAATGTTGTTCTTGGCAAGATTTTATAACCCGGGTTCACAAGTTGTTGCTGGCAGTCGGTGTTCTGACGAGGTCCAGGAGATTCAGGTTGCTCACAAGCTTGTGTACACGCAAGCATGTTCCGGGGAATAAATCCTGCACTCATTTTCCTGTTGTGCTGCTCTACTGTTGCGCATGTTGGCAGCTGGTGACCAGGTGCATGTGACATGCTTTGCCACCACTTCAAGAGACACCGGTGTTGTGGAAGCTTGCCTGTCATTTTTAGGGGCTGAAGGTGTGCTTGAGGGTAGAATGCAACAACATTCTGTGACGGGAGGTGTCCGCTGCAGGTACCATCATCTGCACTGTGAGACTCCGATGGATCCCCATTCATCGTATGAGGGCTTCTGGTGGTCGCATATGGGCTGGATTATAGAGAACAAAGCTACTCTTGAGCGGGTCGGGGATCGTTCCAACGTGAGAGACATGGACACGCCCTTCTACAACCATTTAGAGAAGAATTACACCCTGCACCTGGGTCTCATGTTTGCAGCGCTGTTCGCGTTCGGAGGCTTCCCTGCAATGGTTTGGGGCGGAGCTGTACGTGTGGTGTGGGTGTGGCACATCACATGGCTCGTGAACAGTGCGTGCCACTTGTGGGGTTCCCAATCATACAACACCGGGGATCTGTCCATGAACAACTGGTGGGTGGGGATTCTGGCCTGGGGCGAAGGTTGGCACAACAACCATCATGCGTTTGAATTTTCTGCTCGGCATGGTTTGGAGTGGTGGCAGTTTGACATGACCTGGCAGCTTATTTCATTGATGAAAGCAGTTGGACTGGCGAAGAACGTGAAGCTGCCTTCTGAGAAACAGAAGGGAAGACTTGCATTTTAGATTATTTTCTGCAGTACTCGTATTTGTCCACATAGCACAGCACAGATTACTGCTGTCGTTGCAGCGGAGGCAAGCATGTAGCACAAAATTGGTTAATAGCTTGCTTTTTTCCAATCCCGCATCTTTGGTTGGGAAGTCGAGTCACGAGAATACGTCAGCTTGTAAATTGGAATCTGCAGAGCAACTACATCGACAGTACTTGTATCGAGAGGGGCGAAATAGGCTATGGAGCCTCGCCTGACAACACGTCTATGGCACACCATCACGGAACATGTGCAAAGGCTTCACACATAAGGTACTTGCTGGGATCTACATCTATCTGTCTACTTACTAGGTGATCTATGTCTCGATCAGCGCAATTTGCGCTGTTGCGGCCTGTACCGCTGTGCACGCTGTGGACTACTGAAGTTCATGATGCCACTCACATTGTGCTTGGCAAGTGCAGTCAAAGCCATGCTCCGTGCGCTCTTGATATCCCAGGACTTGCCACGGAAGAACGTACAAGCATCGTTTATGGTAGGGGGCACCTGCACACACCAAACATGTGCACTGTATGCACGAGCACGCAGCCAGGCTGTCTGGTTGCACCAAGAAGCCGCACCTGGTTAAAATTGCCGCAGACACATCCCGAGACTGGTGACATGCTGTTCCATGGATCAACACTCAGACAGGAGCAGAAGATGCGGGCTTGTTCGGGCTGTTCATGCTGCAGCTCCGGCTTGAAGATGAGCTGATCTATTTGGAACTGGTGGAGGGCGAAACAAAGGGTACTATTGGCACCATCCGTCAAGACATTGGCTAAAGCTTGATGAAGTGTGTGGAATGGGATGAACCCACAGCTCTTCTGAGCTCCAGCTAGAAGTGGCAGCACAACCCTGAGCAAGACTTCATCATCCAGCAAAGGTATACGGATTGCATGAGCTATGTCTGTAGCAGAATAATATTGTGATCTTCTTGGAGAGCTCAACTCTCTGCCTCCTGCGAGCCATAGAAACGATGAGCTGCAATGTTGGATAGTGGACCGAGACAGCACATGGCCTCCAATATGTTCCTATTCCCCACAAGAAGGCGACGTACAACAACTTGCCAGTGTTGCCAGTAAAGATTTGCATATGCGTTCTATCCACGCTGCAGGGCCCCATCCCTGTAGGGACAGGCCTTCGCTAGAGCCTCCTCCATTTCTGATAGTGATTCTGCCACTAAGGAAACACAAATGTCACCAAAGAACGGAAACTAAGGCAAATCCAACCTATAAATTCGCGGCACCGCCTGCTCATTGCAGATGGTGGTCATTGCAGCTCAGATCATAGGCGCTGTGTAAGTCCGGGCGCGCCCCACATCAACACGCGCCAAAAACACAACACGATCATATTTATGTGTGCATGTCGTGTTTACTAGCTGGCGATAAGAACGGGACACACCACAGTCGCTGTCCCAACATCTGAGTCTTTTGTTCCCAGCTGCAGCCAAAGGGTCACGAACATCCATGTGCCTACATTTACGGTGTATTGTACGCCGCTAAAGGAGTGTGGAGGATACAAGTGTGCCTTTTGCTCGTTCGGAGATGAGTCTATTCGAGAAACACGAGCAGAGCATTACGCACAAGAATACCAAGCACTAGGCAACTTGAGATCTTTCGTGCAGATTTCAGCTTTGCTATTGCCGACAGAACGAGTGGTTATTGGACACGTGAAAAGCATAAAAACAGTTTTTCCGTCCGTGCATGTTGATGCATTTCGTGCATGCATTTATTTAAATTCGTGCATCCATGTATTATTTATTTTTCCTGCAAGATCTTGCAGGAACCAGACAATGAACTCTCTGGACGTCAATACAGCTCCAATCTAAGGCTCCCTTGCTGCTGACCTTATTCGCCTTAGTTGAATTCTCCCCAGTTATACACTGATGTAGTCTCGAGGCAGACCATCCATTTGGAGAAGACTGGAGAATAAGAATCCTGGAACCCGAAGGAGCCAGAAACGAGCGCACGAGCACATTGTGAAAAGAGAGTCCTGTCATCAATTCCATGCACAAACATGCACGGTTTCACATCAAGCGCTGTTGTGCGGCATCTGCAGAGATTGTGTTGCTGCTGACCATCAGACGCAAGCTCCACAAGCATGCCTCCAAACACATGCCACTCAACTAACTCCAATGGCACAACAACAGCCATCTGGGATCTTCTGAATTAAGTTGCATGTCTAGTTCATAACATATCAACTTCTTGCAAAACTTTGCTACGCCATCAGTACATATTCAGCACATGTCCGACACGTGACCGTCTGGAACACACACTTCACTCATGCTCTACATTTCGCAGGAGTAATCAGGTCCTGTACAGTCACAGGACATATCGCTGCCAGAAAAATGAAAGATTCAACATCTGTCATCGGCAGTTTGCCGCACTGGCAATTTCATCGCAAGAAAAATCAATGAAATGCAACTGAGCTCACTGCTTCCATCAATATAACAGCAGGTCAACACGTTGCACACTCGCAACAATTTCTTGCTCATGATCCCCGTAATCTGTCTAGATGAGGGCTCATCGTCAACTCCCCAGCTCGGCAGGATGCGTCCATCACCTACAACTAAATGCCAGCATCGTTGATTTCTGTGCAGTACCACCACACAGTCCCACTTGACACGAGACGTAGACCCCACAAGCCATCTATTCTTCTTGCTCACCGCCGCCGACGGACTGGTTTCAGCATTGTCTCCTCTGGCTCAGAGTCATCTTCAGACTCCTCTCCAGCCATCTCCTCATCATCATCTACAGCTGCCTCCTCCTCAGCGCTTGCCTCCTCATGCCCTTCTCCATCAGATGCATCCGCATCCTGCATATCCTCGTCCTCTACGCCTTCTTCAATGTCAGCATCATCATCTTGCAGCTGCACAGGAATCGATTCCATGCCCAGGGAGTCATTTGAACCGTGAGCAAGTGCTTGTGGCATGGAGTCCATGCCCGCGGACGGCCCCATAGCTCCTCCTGGCATCGAAGCATCTAGCTCGCCAGAGTGCTCCTGATCAAGATCCTCCTGCTCGTCCTCTGGCTCCTCTTCTGCAACAGACGTGTTCCTCCCGCACGAACTGCGTTGTCTGGTCACCCGTTGGGAAGCCCCCTGAGACTGCGAAGCAGCTTTCGAGTGTGTGCCACTGCGGCCGACAGTAAGTTGCGACTGTGACTGGGATGCGGCAAGACTGTCTGCACGGCCGCGGCTACCCGTGGCGCAGTCCCTTGGCTCATCCATGGAGGCTGCCAGACTACCAGGAGCATTTTGAGAGCTGCGCTTTGCGTCGTCCTCAGATGCATGCAAGCTGCCAGGTGTTTCTGGTGCACCCCTAGTAGACGCACTGCGGCGCCCAAGAGGGGACCCAAAAGGTTTTGGGGGTGTATGCTGAGCATTTGCACCGCTATTGCGAGCACTCTTGGGCAGCTTGGCAGCAAGAAGAGGACTGCTGTCGGCGTGTGAGTGCAGGTCATCGCGCTCGGCCTGAGAGGACCGCCTTGTGACTCGGCCAGGCGTGCCTGCCGGGGAGCCGCCAGAATGAGCCCCTTTCTTGCGTGCAGTGTTCTTTGTAGGTGTCTTAGAGGGACTCTTGTCTTGATGCTGGACAGCTTGACCAGTGGTCTTCTTAGATGGTACAAGCTGCAGGCAATGTAGATCAGTTGGTACTGCTGGGCAAGTGTCCACAGCTCCATGCCAGACACACGTGCCACAGACTCACAACTGTGCAACATGGAAAGTGAGTCGAACATAAGAACCATCAGGAGGGAACCAGAGGGGAAGAGCAGCACACCACCTTGTGATCAACGTCGTCTTCTTCAATTCCATCCTCCGGTTCATCTGCATGTGCACGCCGCTTCCAGCCGCCCCCCAAATCCACCAGCTTCTTCACATTGTCCATATTAGCAGCTTGCCTACCCCCACCAGACTTTGCATTCTTACCCTTGCTCCGTGGGGCTCTTGTTTTTGCTTTCGTGTCCATAGAAGGAGCATCCTCAACGTCTTCGTCACTGTCCTGAACATTCCCATCATCATGCTCACCTCCACCATTGTCAGGGTTCTCGTTGCCATCGCTGTTGTCATCAGCATCATCATTCATGAACGTGATTCGCTTTCGTTGCGCAGCGGGCTTCCTGCCTTTGGCTCCCCTTATTGCACTCGGCATCGGCTTCTTCGACGCGCGCTTGTGCAGAGCAGCAAGGAACTCAGTACCACGATCTTCAGCAGCTGCCAGTGCAGACATGATCGGAGCCTCATCCTGCATGCATGCAGAACAATCACAAGTTGCCATCGTGTACAGCCAGAATAGGCTGTGTGTACTGTTGCATCACTACTATTCCTGAGCTAAGGAAGTGGATAGCCGGACGTCATTCTCAAAAAAACAACATGTCTTGATCTGGCAGGTTCTGAGAAGACAAACTTGGAAGCAGAGAGACAAAAACTTACACAGAAAGTACAGCAGCAGTAGCAGCCAGTATTTAGATAGCAAGAACCCCAGTGCGCAGTACATCAGTCACATATGTGCTGCAGGATTTCGGGTGCAGAACACTGCTAAAAGGGTGACGATGAGACTGTGAACATGAATCTCAAACCACTGGAGCAGCAGCTCATTACTCCTGAGCCTGCACCTGGTGTTGAATGATAGCAGCAAAGGGGAGAAGAACCTGATCTGTGGCTCCAGCCTCGATCTTCTTCAGTACTGCGGCGGAAGTTTCAGCAGACAGTGTAGGGATAAAGTGGACCATTGCATAGGTGAAGTATTCGGTGCGGCTGGAAGGGTCCTTTGACACAAACGCTGCAGCAGCACTCCACAGAGATGCCAGCATGGGCTGCGGAGTGCCATACTCTGTAAGAGGTCGGGATAGGATTGCTGCAATCTCATCAAAGTCCTCAAGGCCATAGCGTGATGAATCCACCTGAACAAGAGTGCTGTTTGCTCCTTACTTCTTGCACAACAAGGTGCATGCAGACTTGCTGTTGCTTCCTCTTGCAACTATCTTCGTATACACACGTCCACTCACAGCACGCCACTTGCAGTTGCGGGACCGGATGTACGTCACAACTCGTGCATGTGCAACTGTGCAGCAGGAGAACAGTGAAACATGTGTTACCATGCATATGCATCTCAATGCAGTGCAAAAGGTACACACATAAAAGCTGCGAAGTGAAAGACGCGTGTAAACCAGAGGCTGACAGAAGTAGAATTATGCATGAAGGCATCTATCACAGTATGTTCGTTACAGAGGCTCACCATACAGAGCTCATCAAAGATGGTCTGCAGTGCGTGACTGATGCCATCTGCCACCATGTGCGGTGCCTGCTTTTTCAGCTTCCTGCAGACAGAGTTGCCAGTCATCTTGATGAACTGACGGACACAGAAACGTCCCGGTGTACGAAATATGATGTGAGTATGCCTGCCAGCAAGGCTTTAAACATAATGCATGTGCAGGGGGAAACATGGGTAGCACAGGGCAACCATCAGCAGAATCACTTACGCAGCTTCCTGGCGGAAGAGAGCCTTAGAAACTGCACAGAACCAGGTCTACACTGAAGGTATACGATCGCAGCGAAACCGCGCGTTACTGGGTGAGGTGCAGCACCGCAAAGAAAACGCATAAACAGCATACACACACTTACAGAGGGACACACGCTATAAACGCAAGCACCATCGTCTGCAGGTCCCCATGCGGCAGAGGCGTGTGTGCCAGTAGCTGGCCTGTGAAAGCCACACAGTGAGTACCGAGGCTGCCGCAAAGCACAGAACGCATCAGCCCTGCAGTAGTCTCCTTGCACATGCGCAACAGGGTGCTGTCGTACTGCATCACTCTATTGATCTCATCCGCCTCTTTCTGCGTCCTATACTCTGCACCAACACAACGCACTGCAGTGTGTGTGTACTCGTTGTGCACAGCAAGCATGTACTTGAATATGACATGTCACAATCGAAACACAAGCTCGAAACACAAGCTCGAAACACAATAGAAACACAAGCTACCACAAAGCATAGCACTCCCAAGGCACTCCACGTTCCGGTGTACAGCGTGGACGTACTACGCCTCGCCGCACAATTCTGTCACAACTGATCTTGGGGGTGCGTACCAGGATCAGAGTTCTCTTCCAGGTCAGCAACACATGCATTCAGCCTGCATTTCTCATCCAGAAGCCCTTCCGCAAACGCCCAGAGAGCATCTGCCACATCATCACTCACCTCCAATTCCAGGCCCTCCACCAGCTGCCTCGCCTCAGCCATGGCCTTGTCATTGTCACTGCTCTCGGCGATTTGGGAGTTGCATAGGCACAGAACCTCGATGAGAGCGCACATGGCATGCTTGCGCACGTCCAGTGCGTCAATCGTTCTCGCATTGTTCTGCGAAGAGGGTGTGAGCTGAGATGAGCCTTCTTTGGGTGTCTTCTTGATCAGATCCACAAGCTGCACGTTTTACCTGGCATTCTCTAGCTGTTGTAAAAAGCTGTTCCACGATGATGAAAAGGCTGAAAGGGCTAACTTCAAGGTTGGCAACCTCTGACAGCACATGCAACTTCAGGTGGCTTCTCTGGCTTTTGGTCTACTGTCACTGTGAGGCACGCAGGGAATAAAGAATCTTGTAAGAAAGAAAGGGACAACGGGGAGAAGGACGGGGCCCATACATACTGTACCAGGGTTCTGGCGGCTTGAGCCACGTTCGAGATGTCGTTCGCGAGGCCCTCCTGGCTAAGTGCCGCACGCGAAGAACCTTTTTCCCGTGCCATGCGGTACATCAACTGAATCTCGGCTACAAGGAGATACCAAAGTGTCCACAGGGCACCCCGCACCAAAGTGGTCGGAACCGGACGCCCGGCAAGGTATGCGGCAATCACCTGCATCAGCAGCCTCCGGTGTTGCGTGATTCATACATGCACATAGGTTACATAATGGATATAGATATGGCAATGCCCTGTTGCCGACGCCGCTTGAATTGCACAGCCGTGTTGCAGGCACTGACAAGCACCTGCATGAATGGCATCAGAACCACGTTGTAGCATAGGCCAGCTGCTATTCAGCCGCACAGGATGTGTAGGCAGCGGCGTGCTGAAACACTACACAGAGGCTGGCGCACCTCTATGACCTGCTCTCGCGCACTAGGATTCGCTGCAAGCTGAAGATTCCATGCTCCATGCATGGCCAGGCGCATCGCCCGGCGTATAGCACCATGCATGGCAAAAACAAGGTTTGCGTTGGCACCCGCCGACTCTTTGTTGCGCTTGGACGTGTCGGCATCCTGCGACGCGCCATCGACTATTGCAGCGCGGCCGTCCTGCACGCATCCCCAACTCTCTTCGAACATGATGCATTCGCTGCAATCTAATCCTGCCCAACACCAAGCATCCTCAACCATCCCTGACTATGACTGGTCTACTTGACGCACAACAGAACGTAGGACGAGAAAGCAGCACGGGTACTGGGGCGTACAGAAGCAAAAGCTTCTCCTTGCAGTCCTTCAATATGCAATAGATCCAGTTGGTGCCTGATGCGAGGGGGACACACCAGCAGAACAGACTCGTCCACATTCACGAGCTGGTCCCCACAAGCTTGGAGCTTCTCAAGTGTGGAGGTGAGCACAGACTCGCATGCTGCTTTGGCAGGCTCCGAGAGCCCGGCCTGTGGCAGCTGTGAGCAGTGCGCGAGTGCCTGTGTACATGCAGTCAATGCCTTAACATCATGCATACGGTTGAACAGTCTTGCCACGTCTGCAACAAGAGTGCGGAAGGCTGCAGTGCGTTTGTGGGAGATGAAGAGGGAATAGTCCAGATGGCACATCATCCCAACCAGCTCTCCCACCTGCATCATGAATTTCATGCATCGTGAGTCATAGCATCATCAGCGAGCTGTCCCATGTGATCACTGGGTGGGCACACAGCCGCCCACACATCACAAAGGACTCCAATCAGCAGTTGCCTCCATTATCATATGAAGCTGCCCTCCAATAGCATATCATAGTCAACGCAGCAGCACAACATTCACTGCACTGGGCCAGTAAAAGCTGTGGTGCGCACAATGTGTTGATCAGTAGACCAGTCCTTCAGAAACTCGGGAAGGGTATCCATGAGCACAAGCGTCGCTTCCTGCTGTAAGCTGCGCACCACTCCATCCTTGCTGCTGCGCTTATTCTTCCCCTTGCGGGCTGCACATCACTACGGATTCAAGTCTGGTGATTTGTGAATCACAGTCCACGTACAGCACGCATACCATCGCCGAATAACACTTCAGAAGTAGTATGATGCACAGGTTCATATCTTGACGCCAGCACGGAAATGTGCGACGAGTCTGAGGGAAAATGTTTCTGGTCGGGCACATGCACACCTGGAGGCACAGCATGACCGTTCGAGATTTCAGCGGCTACACCCGCCTCCACACAACAAGCTGTCAGAGTGGCAAGGTCCTGGATCTCCACTTGCGGCAGGCCCTCTGTGACATCAGCTGTCAGGCAAGGCACAAGTGATTGCCAATTAGTCAGCACGGGCAACCTGCACGCCAGAACACAGTGCCATCAAGCTGCAACCATACAGCGTATGCTACAAGCCATTGCATATTCCAACTGGGGAACTAAAATACAGCGTTCAAGCGATGCTTGATCCATTATCATATGAAGATCTGGAGCAACCATTGGTGATAAACTGAACGGACTTCTCATGCACAGAGCCTGCATGCATGACTTCTCAGGCAGTGATATGTACCAAAAATCAGGACATTTCAATGCCAGAAGGATGAGCTTCTTCAAAGGTTCAGACGCTGGACACATGCACAGAGGATTGCTCAGGGGCGCACTGCGGCTGCAGATGTGTCACAAGCAGCATCATGATAGAGTGAGGTAGTGGCAGATGGGCCTGCTGAGCCTGCTCTGCTGCCAAAAGCCGGAACAGGGACCGAAGGGCTGTCAGCAAGGACAACTCGTCTGATTCATCTTCACCCCCACCTGCACGCTTTGAAGCTCCGCTCTTGCTTCCTGCACCGGCAATCGCCGCCTTGGCTTTATCCTTTGCTGCACGCTGTGTGCCGCCTCGCTGCGCTCCATCAGGAGTTGCCTGCGCCTGCATGCATGCTGCAATTGGACGGCATTGCAGGAAATAAGGCGTACAGCAAGCAGACAAGTTGCAAATCAGAGAGACTGCAAGCCAAGTAGGGTCCAACCTGTGAGGGAGAAGCTTTTGGGATCAGGGGTTGTGCACGTGCATCTGTATTCTCTTCCTCAGACTGTTCTACTTCTGCAGCATGACTTCGCACTGCTTCAGCAATCAGTTCAGCTGCCTGTGTGGCCACTGGACGGAAAGCGACCTCAGACCCTGTGTGAGTTGCGGGGTCAAACCACCTGCAGTCCAGATACCAGCATTCACACGATGAAACAGCCTGTCACAAGTGATACACGAATATGTTTTTAGCGATGGAATATGTCAGAAATGCTGGCCACAGAGGCGGCGTGCTTGACATGATCAGCATTGCACGTGTCCGTTCAATGAAACGCACAAGTCGTCCCCAAGCGGAACTTGCAACACGAACAAGGCAAGACATATGGATGTACACAAGATCTATGCACCTGATAATGGGGGCCAGCTGTGCCAAGTTCACCATGCCATGCTGTAGGAGTAGCTGCAACAGGGACAGAGTCGCAGAGCAGACACCATCGTCAACATCAGCAGCAGTCTCCAGGATGCGGTGCCTGAAGCGCTCCACAAACGGCCCCAGAGCCTCAGCGTCCTCCTCATCAGTTAGGAGCTTCGTGATTGCATGAATGGATGCCAAGCGCACGCTGGGCTCCTACATGCTCCAGCTATCATGGTCAGCCACGTGCCATTTCCTCTGCTGGTGCTCAGCACTCAGCAACCAGGAGGTGGAGCCTTGCGTATCAGGTGGAACTCTGATTGCCAGAAAAAACGGCTACCTGTGGAAATCTCTTTAAAAAAAAGTGAAACGTGGACAGCAGAAGTGCTGGGAAACACTTCTGTGATCATGTATAGTGGGGCTGTTTCGGATGTTTGTCTTGTACAATCTCGCTTCCTGGTCGATCTACTGCATTCACTCTCGCAATTCAACTCGTGCACATATTTCTCCTCGTGCACACACGTCCAACTTCAGGATGCGGCTAGCAAAATGAAAGCGAACAAATGCAGGCAAATACTTAAGCAAATATTCAGCGAATGTACCAACTATGTAGGGCACGGACCCGGTCAGCCATCCCCCATGCAAGGTAGCGCAGATACTTGTCCTCCATGAACTGCCCCGGGCAGTGAGAAGTCCAAGTTCCCACAGCCTCCACCACATCAGTGCGAACTGCTGCTTGTGTATCACGGCACCTCTCCACCACGATACAGTCAAAGAGGGATGCCAGCCTCTTGCTCAGGATTGACACCTGCAGGCTACGTGCCCTGTCTCATCCAGAAGAGTTTTCATGATGATACGAATCAGTACAGTGCAGCGCGTACGTGACTATGCAGTCGTACATGCTGATGTAGAAAGATTACAACACGTCCACTAAGCATCATCACCATCCAAACAACCCCTTCATCAATCAGCATGATAGGTGCCAGCTTGAACATTTCACAGCGCGGCTGTTTCTGGTCTGGCATCTGCCATGCTCTGAATACTGAATACTGCCATGCTGAGAATACTCTTCAACATTCAGTGTCAGGCAAAGCACAGCGCAAGGTGGGAGCACACTGTTGCATGGACGCGATCACGCTCACGCTGCAGGCTTTTTGCCTCTGGCGTTTTGGCTGCAGGCGTGCCCGTGCTGCGGCGGGATTGCTTGCTGGCACTTGCCTTGAGCTGCCTGTCAAGCATGCTGCGACGATCCTCCTCCTGAGCCATGATATCCACAAGTGCAGTCATGACACTGAGCGCCACTGTCACTGTGGCATACCTCGTCACCCACGTGAGGGACCTGCACAATGCCACAGTGAGCTGAGTCCAACAGCACTCTGAACCACCCAGGATGATTGCCCTGGCAAGAACTGTGCATGGCTGTGCCTGCTTCAATAACTGCTTGTCGCGCCGCCAACTAGATGGTCTTTCAATCTGTGAAGGAGTGCAGAAAAAATTGAAGATTAGAATGTCGCTGTGCAGCGCATTGTAAACATTGACTGTCAAAAAATCAGCTAACAAGGAAGATCATACGCGCAGAGCAGGATGCAGAGATCACAGATAGGGTCCAGTAGCTCCAGGACATCGATATTCTGCGTGTGTGCCTCCATGGTCAGTGAGTACCAGAAGTGCTCCACCTTCTTTCTCACCTTGAGGCGCTCGGCTGGCTTTCGCACTGCCCCATTGCGCAGCGTTAGTTTGAAGTGATCAATGCCTCCATCCTACATATTGTGTGGCTGGTGTGGAGGCAACAGCGCAGTATAGGCATGCACAACAATGCACCGGTAACTAGCGATTGGGAGTCAAGAGAAATGACTATGTGACGCGTCACTGAGACAATGATAACAAAAGAGCATGGGAGGGAGACGTACCTGAGAGATTCTCACATGAACACGATGTGTAACAATACATGGAACAATACGGGGCACAATTGATGCTTCAGTAGACTGAAGTGTAAAACCAAGTGGAGGCTGGGAGCGCGCTTTGTCAACTGATTCTTGAATAGCTTCTGCCAAATCCTCTAAAGTTTGAGCTGGATAGTCATCGGACGTCCATTCTCTGCCTTTCAAGCGCCCAGCGTACTGCACACATCGCCCAGGCCTGCCTCACAGATGCTGCTGCTGAATCCGCACATGTACCAAGGAAGGCAACATGTGGACTGTCAACATACCGGAAATTGAAGGCACACCTGTCCAACAATATTTAGGAGCGTCACAGTCGCAGATTGATCTTCTGATTCTGGGTCCAAGTGGTCCGCAAGTATATCCTACACAGAAAAGCTGTTAAGCTGTTGTGATGTCCACAAGCTGTTATGAACACAACTCGTGGTGCACAGGAACGTATTAGAAGGATAGGTGCACCTTCAAAAACTGATCTCCACTGTGCTCGACACGATCTGTAGGCAAGGGCATGTCAGTAGCAGCAATCCAGTAGGAATTCAACAGCGCTTGGAATTAGGCCACCGTACCTACATAGTTCTCGGGATCTTGTAAATCAGCGGCCCTGGAATTCGGTGATTTGTTCTCTGCGCCATCCTTTGCTTTTGCCTTCCTGGGGACTCGTCCCTTCTTCTTCTGTGGAGATGTCAAGTTCTGCAAACCACAGCACACTCCGCAGCACAACTACAGCATGATGCACTTCCTGCGCACGCAGACACGCTATAAACGTAGCACGCTATGATGAAGGACGAATACTTTGGAAGGGCTCTCGGGCTCCGCGAAAGCTTCTTCCTCTGAGTCGTCAGATCTGCACAACACAGCCATGCCTTCTTGCCAACAACAGATGCAGCTCCGACATCGCTAACACAATGTTTAGATGTAAAATCGAAATTGAAGGCTACCAGTGAAGTTCAAATCTCTGCAATGCTGTTTCTGCAACGTACGATCTATACCTCTGTAGGAGACGCATCCAATCAGAATAGTGCGCAATGCACACTCTTTCCCAAGCACATGATTCAGTTGACACAATTTTGAGCAAGGTGTGATGTTGGGATCGATACCCGGACTCTTTAGGCTCCTTCAGTGCTTGCGGCCTCGCATTCCGCCCACTCCGTCGCAAAGTGGCAGACATAATGGATCAAGGAGACAAAAGATAAAAATATAATACCACGATGGTTGTTGTCGCGAAATTGTGCGAAGCTATTGCGGTAAACCAGCAAATGATGTAAACTGTTGTCGGATCAGCTTCCGGATGGAATGACAAAGGCGCTGTCGCGTGAAGTGAATAACTGCAATGTTAGAAGTGGGTACTGTTCGACCGCATGCGGTCAGTTGGGCCAGAGTCTGAGAAAGATTCAAACTGCGAATCATCTGAACAGGTGAGCTCGTCAGCGAAATCATGCATTATCCATGCACACATGCGCACTGTCACTTGCAAGGCTTGTCAAAAGATGCAAAGCCTTGCATACGCATGACCAATCGTGGTCAAGGTGTACTATATCTCTCTGCCTGCAGCAATCATTGCTGCGTCTGGGACCACTAAACTACAAGCTACTCAGATGTTCAACATTTGAGCCTGTGACTGCCACAATAGAACTGCTGTAGCCATGTGCAATCAGATCAGAATGCATATATTCCCATAAAATGATCTCAAATGATCTATTCTGCCTGATCTAGCAGCACAGCAGTAGTGATGTCACCTGCCTGCTTCACCTTCAATGCCTGATACCTCACAACCACAGGAACTAATGCTAACCTGCACAGATCAACACAACAAGGTATTTTCACCCGCACATTCATGTCTCCCGCCATGACCACACGACTACACGCATATGGTTTAGCTGCATCACTTGGGACGAGCCTTGGCTTGAATCTGGAAGCAGTTGCTCCTATGGAGCTCTGTGATCTCAAAAGCTCTTCATGTACTCTCGTATATGAAAAGCACACAGTATATGAAAAGCACACAGATGGTCAGCAGCACCGCAAGAAGCACAACGCTCACTGTTTCACGCACTCATATATGCATCAAATTCTGGCTATGAGCTGCAATGTTGCTGTAGATACTCGTATGCGGCCTTGGCTTGCAGGAACTGCTGTGTGCGATCTCCGGATGACACACCCCCACCGGCCGCTGCATCTGGGTGATGCTGTTTCGCCTGCTTGAGATAAGCCTGCATGCATGATAGCGAACTTGAACACAGGCAGTGTATGGAAACCTAGCAGTAGTTGCAAGAGGCTCCATTCATGCACCTACAGCACAGTAGTCATGACGACTCCATGTCAAGGAGGTTGCTTGGTACCTTCTTCAGTTCAGCCTTGCACGAAGGCATCGTTCGCAGCTCAAGTGCATCAAGATGCCTCTTGGTCTCAGCACAGTACACCTCACTTCTTGCACCACTCTGGGAGCTGCCGTGTGATGTACCGGCGCAGTGGTCCCCAGTGTAATAGCTACCTTCGTAGTACCCTGCTCCTGGGTCGCCTGTGTATCGGAAGCCCCCAGCACTTGAATGACGATCACGTTCTTCAAAAGAGCCCTGCAAATCTTCAAACCGCTGCCAGTGCCCACCGCCATAGTGAAACTCAATGAACTCGAACAACGGGTCGGATCTGGCCTGCCTACGATCAGAAGGGCCGGGGTCAGAGCTTTGCTGTGCAGAGGCTCTTTGTTGCCAGAACCTGGATCTGAAGTCTGCATGAAACTGGCTGGCCGCATGAGAACCTCTGAGGTTAGGTCCTGAAGTGCCATGCTGTTGCGAGTGCCCTAAGTCATCATCCTGCATGTGCAACCAAGCATACGCGCACATACTGTACACTGTCTTGTGTTGGGGACAGCCAACGACTGTCTTCAGTACAGTGCTAAACAACACGTATGTGTTGATACACATAAACTGACAATTGTTCCGACCTTTGGGCATTGCGGATGAGCAGAATGGAAGACACAAACCTGTTCAGGATCAAAGCACCCTCTTGCAAAGTCATCGTCACTTGAGTATCCCTCAGACCACCGGAACTGTGTACCCCATTGAGATCTCCTGCCACCAATGGGGCCCCTGCGAGCGCCAGTATGGAATGGGCTGCCTGTGGTTCGCAAGCTCTCAAATCCATCCTCATTCTTCCACCGCCCCTTACGCTTGTTCTTCCCTTTCCATCGCTTCTCAGGTTTTTTGGGTTTATTGGGTCTACTATATGTACCACTGTATGATTCAGAACGATTGTAGCAAGGAATATCGGTCGCAACAAACTGAGATGCCCCTCCCATCCTGTCACCATCAGACAGGCTTTCTGCACCATCGGAACTGTCAGAACAGCTGTTTGATGCATCACACCCCAACACAGTGCGAACATCCTCCGTTGAGAGTGGGGTGAATTGCTTCTGCAGTGAGAATGATACCATGCTCGCTTGTGCCCGTTCTTTTCCTGTATGAAGATCCACTTTCAAGCACTCGCAGGTGCATATAAGGTATCATGCCCGATGCAAATCATGTACGCAGAAATAATACCTCTTGGCCTGGATCTGCTGATGCCTTTCACCTGCTCATGTGTGCCCACATCATCCACTGACACCCAACTTGGCTTGGTGCTTAACCAGAGGCCACCGAGATGAGGCTTCTTCTTATGAACAAAATCCGGTTTTCTCTGTATTCGTTCGTCATCTCTATACCGGCATTTCTTGGATCTGTTGTCCAAGAACTCTGAGGGCCTCTCGTCAAACATTGCCCAGAGCTGCTGTTCCTGGGCGGATCGCCTCCGACCTGCTGACCCATCCGCTGCTTCCAGCAACTGAGAAAGCCCCTCCTTCAAGTCAGTATCGGACATAAATCTTATAGATCCTATCTGGGTTTGAGGCCTCCTTGCAAAATGCCTGCTGCCCGAACTCCTCCTGGAGTGTGCGACCGACTGCTGACCTGAACAGAGATGCACATCACATCGCACACAACAGTGTGCGCCATAGCAGCAGTAGTAGGGCGATAACATGAATCACCCTCCTAGCACAACTGACCAGAAGGAATGCTCACCCGAAGGTCTTCTGTTGGGCCGCCTCTTCGTTGCATCTCGCTCCTGTGACTTGAAGCACCTGCCAGATCTACTGCCAGGCCTCCTTGGGTTGAAGTGTGGGAGATCTGGAGCAGGAATTGCCTGCTCTGCTGTTGCACATGGCACTGTTCTTACAAACTGCCGAACCTGAATGTGTTCGACCCATGACACGTGAGGTGAATGCATGGTCCACCTTATGAATGCGGTGCTGATGCACTGCAACCTGTGTGCCGATTACAAGTGCTCCAAAGGCACGAAAGTATCACTTTGTGTATCTATGGCCCCTTATGATACAGAATTCGAGCCTGCAAGGTACCACAGCAGGCAACCATAACAACCCTGTGACAGAAAGGTATTTCTGCCCAGTGCATGTACTGGATGGAACCACAACACAACTCATTATGACATGAGCGCCATCCACAAATTCATAACTTGGTGTAATCGTTAAATTCTTCCTGGGGGGGCCTTGGATGACACAGCAGCTGTTCCCTCATTTTGCTATTGAGTGGGTTACGAGTGAACAAGGGCAGCCAAAGATGGTGACAATCGAACAGCAATATTGGAAAAGTGGAATCCGTCTAGGATATGCACACCTCGCGCCTATATCGTCGCTGTTCGAACTTGGCGAATGTATCCTGCAGGAAAAGTGACTGTTCGATTTGATGCAGATTGTCTCACTGAGCAGAGCACCCCATAAAGGGGGAGATTCAACAAGCCCAGATGTGTCAATACCTCATGTTTACTCCAGGAATTTTTCGTCCGTGTCTGTGCTACGCTGCCAGAGGATGAGAGCCCAACACCGATGCTCGCTGTTTGTAGCCTAAATCCATGAACAGTGTTCACATTAAACACCGATAGAGCTGCAGGAAACACCTGAACAAAACCATGAATACTCCTACGCATAGGACCAAGGCAAACCTAGTTCCGTTCTGCAGAGTTGGAGCACGCTTGTGCGGAGTTTGAACTGATCTCAGAGGCGAATCGTTAGCTGCACGAGCAGCTTCGCGCAGAACTGTTCAAACAAACTACATGCTTTATTGTGATGCACCTGTTTGCCGCTGCGGCTCTATCGGTGTGGCACATGCGTTTGTTGTGGGCGCCATGCATTCACCCAGTGGGTCCCGTCAAAAAGAGGTACGAAAGGTTCGCTAGAATTGTACAGGGCACCATGTATACCTGTTAACACCTATTATATGCCCACATTGTTCTGGAGCTTTCCTGGTTTGGACTTTGAACATGCCAATCTTCGCAGGTGCTATCCAGATCAAGCAAAGCAAGTCCACCCTGCATCCAACAAGCTAATCATGCAAGGATTCGAAGACCTGTCCGTCGGTGCATGAAATGGGAGGGCGTCCCAAACGATCGCACTGGGAGTGCAACGATTCAGTGCTGCGAGCTCTCGTCCTGGTGCATTTCGTGCTCTGGCCCGTTCATGTATCGTAAAACTACATAGGTTTCAGGAAGTCTGAGGAAGGTGTACTTGGGAGTCTCATTCAGCACACATGTTTACAGGAGTCTCTGCCAGATGAGCATAAGCTGACTGAATTCCATGCCATGAGAAAGTTTCTCAATGAGCAGGTTTGACCCCCATCACTAGCGAATGTCTTTCAACGGGGACATACTTTGAACGTGCAAAGAAAAAGCAGCGTCTGATGCAGGTAAAGGATGTGTATCCCTATGCTCGCATTGAGGCATATGGAAGCGTGGCTTCCAACTTACCGATGCGACACAGCGATGTAGATCTTTGCATCGTGTTCGACGATGTGGAGGTGCGTGTTTTCATCCTGTGTCACGGGCAACGACAAGTTCATGGAGGCACCTTTTTAGCATCATGATTGTCTCTGCAGGAGACTAAATGCTCCAAACAGTGGAGGGTAAAAGTTTTAAAAGCCCTGCGTGGCATTATACGCAGAGCTAACGTAGTGAAGAAGGGATTCATTGAAGTGAGGGCGCACGCACGGGTTCCCGTTGTGTGCTTCACACACCAACCCTCTGGTACGGCTATTCTTCCTACAGAATGCCACTGTTTGTTATCAGCGTCTATTGGTGTACCCTGTCGACATCATGTTCTGAGTTACTCCCCTTTCATGTGTTAACAATGCGTGAACATGCTCTGAAAAGAATCTGTACATTCTACATGTAGCAGAATGAGAAGCATGGTGCACAGTCATGCGCAATCTACGGCATCAGTCCTTCCTTGAGCAATCCCACACCACAAATACTAAGTACGTTCACGAAGATTAGGCTGCGCCGTTATGATGTTGGTGTTTGTGTGACCAAACAATTTGATGTGTGAAGGGGAAAAAGGTAGGAAAAGCTAGCACATTCATAAGAACAGGCTGCAAAGTTAGCATACGCCTCTTCAGACATCAAAGGTACAGTTGATGTGCTTAAGTATTGGTGTTGAGGCTGTGAGAAGTACTCCTTTGCACAGTTTGCTGTGTACACCATGCATGCGGTTATCTGTGCGTACCATGGACGCCATGCATTGCTGGGGTTGCTTCAGCATGAAGGCATTCTCAAATTTATATCACATTGACTTGTTGTAGCATGCTGTAGCTCTTTGGTTTCGATAGTATCGTGAGTTCCGCAGACGGGGAATGTAGGCCAGTGCACCCCTACGACCTCAGAGCGTCACTTTGAGACCATCAGATGTCTCTCAGCTTTATTTCAACATGTCAGCTTTCGTAGCTATTGCATAAAAGGCGTGTGGCGTTGCTTGCGGGGCCCTACATGCCCTTCTTGTTGTGCGCGTTGTCTGTCTTTTTACCTTATGCCCAGGCCCCCTGAAAAAGCTATGTGTCGCGCAAGCACCTACACAGTACAGCTGTAAGTACAAATATTCATTGCAAACAATAATTTTTTGTTGCTACTGAACATCATGAACTGGCCGTGGTCATGCAGGCCTTTCAGTGGACATAAACACCATGGACCAAGGAATCTTCAAAGCTGCTTTCATGCGCACCGTCGCCAACTTGTCACCTTTGCTTGTGCCTCTTGTCCGTGTTGTGAAGCTTTGGGCGCACAAAAGTAACTTGAATGACCCAACAGATGGAACGCTGAACTCGTACTGCCTCACTCTCCTCTCAATCTTCCATCTCCAGCAGCTCGTTGTCCCTCATCTTCCTCCCATCTGGCAGCTCTTGCCACTCCCAGAGTCGCGATCCAAGCAACCACCCGATGTCAATGGCACATCCAGCAAGTCAGACAGCGTTGGCTTGCAACGTCCACTGTCAACACAGCGCATCATGCACAAAGGTGTGAGGCCACCTCCGGACACAGCAGAGAAGATTCAGGGCATCGCATCTGAGTGGCGCAAGGCAAACGCCCCACCCACCAAGCAGGTTCCTCTAGAAACCGTCGCTTTGGCATTCTTTGTGCGCCTCTCTAGTTTCCTCCTCGCGAGGTACCGTAGGTTTGATGATTCATGCTGGCGCACAGTGTCCACGTGGTCCGGGACGCTTTTTCCTTGCAATATTCAGAAATTGCAACTCGCAAAGGTCAAGGGTAATATGACGAAGTGCATGGGGAAGAATGGGGTGTCAGACGACGCACAGCAAGATGTCTTACTTCGCGAGCTACTGCGAACACTTCAGAAGCACTGGGGAAAGTCAGGGGGCTGCATGAGTGATCTCAGAGCTGCTACAAGGCGTGTCCTTGACTTGGCTCCACTGTTGGTGTCAACCGACGCCGTAGCCTCTCTGAGGGCAGAGTTTGAGGGTTCATCTGAGAATTATACAGCGCACGGAGCTCCAGAGAGTGGTAGTGGTGTTTCAGGATCACCTAGCAAGCATAACTCAAAGGCGGCTACCTCAGACAGTGACTGGAGAGGGTGTAGTGCAGCAACGCGTAAGCGCATGCTTGATGCTGTGCAGAATTTCCTGCTGCGGGTGCCTCGCTCTACCAGGAGCAATGAGCAAGCTGCACATGAACAAACAGCAGTAGACATGGATGCCAGCTCAGAGTCTTCTGACCCTGCGGGACCTGCAGACGCATATGATGCGGTCAGTGGGCAGGGCTCCTGCCTACCAAATGACACGGCTGCATCTGTGGACACGCAGCAAGCACACGCTGCTGCAGAGAGTGCCCTGCGGACCATGGGTCAGTTGCCTGAGTCAACACAGCCTCCCCAGCAGCTCAACCATGCACTAGAGGCCAAGGAGGATGACCTCATTCTGAACATGTCTGGCGAGGAAGACGACAACGTGGGTAATGATCCAGCAGCAGGGGTACCAGCAGCAGAGGGAGGTGGAGGGCAACAGTCCTGCCATTCTGGCGAAGGCGCAAACAGTGCATCACCTGCCACAGCAGCTGCGCATCCTGGCCGCACTAGTACAGGCACGGGCATGTTCATTGGCGAGCATCATGCTGCTGAGGTGAATTCGCCTGAAGAGAGGCTGAGGGTTCTGTGCAACAAGCGGCTGTCAGCTTTACACTGCATGTTGGGCGTGGAAGATCCCTTTGATGAAAATGACAACGCTGCACGCACCCTGCGCCACTTTCATAGGTTGATATCTCATGCTTTGTTGCCAGTTGTATACGGCACAGAAGCCCTGGCATTTTGCCTGCGGGCACCCCCTGTGCGTGACGTCAAGCGCGCACAGAATGCAGAGGATGAGATGCGTTGTGCATACAATGTCATGCAGCGGTTTGAGCATCCCATACAGAAGGACTCGGATGAGCAGTGCAAGGTTGATACGCTGGCGAAGAAGTGGCTACAACATTCAAGCGGGCCAACCGCTGAGGCATCCAGGCAACTGCAACAGGCACACCATGATGCCTTGCAGCGTTGCAACAAGCCTCTCCCGAGCGACGCAGGTGTATGTGGGAATGCAACCGGTTCTCATGTTCCCACTGTACATGCTCACGGTGTGAGTGGGGTGCGAGGCCATGCACACGGCGATCAGCAAAGCCGCAATGGCAATGCTGCTGACAGCGGCGACCAAGGGCATGCTGCGGCTGCAACAGGTATCAGACAGGAGCCGCAGCTGAGTTTAAAGGACCCCGACATCTTCCCAGCACTGTCAGAAGGCCAGCGTGTTGTGCCGCAACGTCCTAACAGTGGAAGGCCTTACCCTCCCTCTCGGCCCTTGCGTCAGGCATTGGCAGAGGGAGGCCGTGCAGGTCGTCATGCCCGGGGTGGCTCTCGCAGGCCTGCTCAAGCAGCACCTCCACCACAACATGCTCAAGACGCTGCAGAGCCACAGCCAACGCCACCAAGTCAACAGCCTGCAAGTTCCACCGCACGCAAAGGGACCAAAGTGGTGGTGGGTGATCTGTCCCATGTGCCGCCCAGACAAGCATCGTCCCTGCAGCAATACACGCATGAAACACCAGACCGTCCAGCTTCATCAGGCCACAGCAGTCTAGATTTTGGTGCAGCCAAAGAGGCAGCTATTAGTGCTGTACGTGATGCTGGTGTTGATGAGGCCACCCTGAGGCCGACGCAATTCGCTTCTTGCACCAAGCGCGTGGAGGAACACAACTCTCGCTGGCAAGCACAGAGAGCGGAGGTGCCAGCAGGAAGCAAAAGTGACCCGACAGGCAAGCACAATCAAGGAACAGGGGCTGGTCGCAGTGGCAACAAGGCTGCATGGGCCAACGGGTGAAGGTCGACTGATGTGAATGATTTGTAGTCGTGACACAACAGTGAAAGGAACCCATGGGGCTGCATTACTGGTCTTTGGTGTGTGCTGCATCCTGCTGAGGTATTCTGCCGAATCGTGTATGCTATGCAGAGGCATGTTTGTCACATTGCCACGTGTAAGTAAAAGAGTGTGAAACCACACATCGAGTGCACATAAACTGGCTGCTCACTGGCTGGTATGTTTCCTTGACACTTGTGAACCACATCACCGAAGCTCAGATGCATGTTAACAATTGCCCTTATCTACTACCCTCCCGAGTCTGCTGCTCTTTTCCTTCGGTGGCAACCAATGCTGAACCAATTGAATCTATCTATGTTTGCCACAGTCTCACGCACTAATATCACAACAATGACGGTGCTGCTACAACAATGTACATGTGCATTTGGCTATGCATAAACTATACAGCGGCCAATACTACCACAGGTGCATGCCTGTGCCAGCTGGTCGAGATCTCGAAAGCAATTCTCAGTGCTCTCACTGAAGAGTCTCGGCCATCATCCACACCATCAACCAAAGCAAGGATGATGGAAGCCCCCCACCACCCTGTACTTCAGAACAGGACCAGCACGTGCATGAGAGTGTGCAAGCGGACGAGACCACAGAGTATCTAGGACCTAGCCAAAGACCCTGCCCTCTGGAGGGCGTTCGGTCGAGAAGCCTGTTCTGAGAGTGCCATCTCCATTTGAAGCCTGAGAAGAGCTTTGCGCACTGATGTCTGCAATGGATTGTCATCATCCATCGCATACAACCGACACTGATCCTGCATCAAAATTTTTTACATCACGCTTGCCAAAGGAGGTACAGGAGCCATCATTGGGAAGATTCAATCTCTCCGAGTTGAAAGTGCACACCTCTATAGCTCTGAGACCGCCCAAGTCTTTCACAATCTCCATGTGCTGATGATATGAGTCGGCCTGCACATCCTTGCACGTTAACACACACCTTGGCAATATCTCCTGACAAGGGCCAACAAAACAGAACAATCGAAATGCACCTGGTCCCTGTACATTTGACTCAACATGTTCAGGACGTCCACCAATTCGGCCTGTTCTTCGAAATCGTTCCTCCTTCTTCTGCAGGGTCCAAAATCTGCAGAAGTCCCGGCGCTGTGGGCAACGGAAGCGGAGGAGTCTGCACTGCTCGTTGGCGCTGTTTCAGCCACGACAGCTTTTTGCATCCCCTGCGACACAACACACACCTATGAATACCGAGCCGCATGTACCAATTATCTTACATCACACAAAGAATGTTCAAGTGCAGGGCTTGTACGGCTGTGCGGACCTCTCCCCGACTTAAACACGACTTTTGCGTGATCCTCGGCCTCCTCCTGGGACGCAGTGTGTACTGACTCGTTGCCTCCCGAGGAGACTTTCCGGAGTCTCCCGAGTCCTGAAACAGTCCGAACGGCTTCGACGACGCCGTGACAGACGGAGCGTACATGCCCTACTCCCTGCACATCCCAGCTGCCTTGGATACGAGCACGCGCAACCAAAACGATCGGGACGGAAACGATGCGCGCAACTTGACGACCACTGCGCAAGCGGCTCAGCGGCGCATCGGCGACAAAACCACAGGCCGCTGCGCGGGACTCGTACGGAACGCGGCGGTTGGTCTGCTCCAGGAGAGAGCACGTCGATGACTAAAGCCAACGGCAGGAACACTTTCCCACGAGGCCACAGAAACTAAATAGAGGTGTAATTGTTGCAACGACGATGCAAAATTCGGAAACCTGTTCTCTGGGCAGTTCAGGGCAAAGTATTCAGACGACACGTGCTGCAGACGCAAAGAGTGCGCACTTGCAACTTAAAAGCTGTGCTTAATTTCGAGGCTGCTAAAGTGGCGCTCGGCGAGCTTCAGTTAAGCCCAGCGCATCTCCACAAACCGTTTCCCTGGGAAGGGGAAGCGGAGCGAGCGAGTCGCACGCTTTTCCAGCAAGTCCCAGCCTATACTTCTCAACTGTTAGAACTCTGGTGACCCTGGAAGGGCAGGGCGTGGGCAGGTTGATGGTCAAAGGAACCCGGCGCCCAAATGCGAGACCGTCATTCCTCAGCCAAAACAGCCGCACTTGCCCAGACTCGCTGATCTCTCCAGCTCCGCGAGTTTTGTCCCTCTGTGCGACTGCTGCGTTTACCAAGCTCACTCGTCTAATCAGCCGCCGGTTCATCTGGAAGGTCAGTTATTTGCATGCACATGTATGTGATAACCACCCAAGGCCTCGTGGGTTCGACTGGATCTGGAAATACTTTCTCTATGTCCCTGACACTTCCTCCCAAACAGTGCAAGTGTTCTAGCAGCAGCATATGGAGCTCTTTGGCCACAAGCTAAGTGCCTGCAGTGCAATTCAAACTAGGCATTCAAAAGGAATGCGACCATTGCAGCTGTGCTCACACGATTAGGACCCTGGAGCTGCAGAACACCATACTCTCCACTATAAAGGTCTCTTTTTAACTGTTTAGAAATCACTGCCGAATGTTTTGTGCAGATGTCCTTCTTGCCATCACAGCACAGTGGGGTTTCCTACCACAGCTGTGGGCACTGGGTCCTTGCCTTGCATCAGTCAACTGCGAATGTTGTCGTTTACAAGGTCGAGGTTATGGTTTTATAGCGTTTACAAGCTCAAGGTTCTGGTGTTATAGATACTGCAGTCGTGAACCTTGCCCGACGTGTGCCCCGAGAATCCCCCCTTTACACTGCGTCTGTAATGTAGACACAGCTTTATTAGCCATGAAATGCTAGTAAGGCTGCTGACTGTGCTAGCGTACTACCTTCGAAGCAGAAATGTGGATGATTGGCAAACTGTGGGGCCACACCTGGTCAGCTGCACAGCCGCACTGCATACTCCAAGCTTCACAGCAAGAGGACGGCAACATGAGTCCACCGATGTACTCGGCAAGCATGTAAAGGAAGCAGCAGCAGGCTTTTAACCTTCTGCTACAGCTTACAACAGCTCTGGCTTGTGCGTGATGCTGTACAGGCGGTAGCCCCCCTCGTATGTGGCCTCTTTGTTGCCTAACCCACCATAGCCTGGAGCTGGGTGGATCTGCTGCCAGTCATGTCGCAGGTCCACTGCCGCAAGGTAGTGGTCGAAGGCATCATAAACCTGCATCCCCTTCAAAACGGTGCTGCCCTATTCTTTGATCAGGTGTGGCTACAGGTGACAAACCTTGCTGAATGCCATTTGTATTTGCCGCCACGCAGACGTCGCCTCTCTGCGTCATGCGTGGCAGGAACGTCGAAGCAGAACACCCAGACGTACGAATACGCCCATGTGCACAATGGTGCACATGGGCGCAGTGCATCAGTTGCACAGCTCATGTGGTTACCGCATGCATTCGCAGCGCTACACAAGCAAATTCTCAAGGCAGGAGGAACTTGCCCCGGAAGCAAGCCCCACATTCACCCGCACATTGATGTGAACACATGTCCCACGATGAGCCGCCCTGAACACCCTTCCAAAATAATCCAGATGACAGAGCCCAGAAGGATACGCTTTGCACACCTCCAGCAGAGCCACACCTTGCTGTCTCGTACAGCGCCAGCGATCCACGCATGACCAGAATCCTTCATTCGAGACTTTATCGTTGCAGCGACCCACTTTGCATGAGGAGTTTCGTACAGCACCTCACAGCCCAGCACAACATCAAACGTACTGCCTGGGTGCACTGCAGGTGGCATGGCATGGGCGTTGCTGGGGGCGCAAGGGCGGTCAAACGTGTCTCGTTCCTCTTCGCAGTCCCCATTCACCTCACCAGCACTGTCCTGAGAGAAGCCAACAGCTGCAGTTGAGACCCCATCAATCTGCACAGTCATATTTAGTGATCAACCTGTTGGGTCAAGTGTCCATCACAACACAGGCAACAACGAATGCTGGAACGCAGGGGCAGCGAATCAGACACATAAACTAATCAGGCTCAGAGCTAAGACATTGCTGATGTCCATCATGAGGGGCCGCGTGCATCCGGGAACAGGGAACAGTGCAGGATCTGTGCAACAACGTGAGCACACCTTCAAACCATCCAGCGCGCTTGTGGTTTCATCTTCATCAGTGAAAACCGAAGCCGAATCAGCACAGCGTGCATTGACCTTCCCATGAGGAACTGGGTCACCTCGAAGGGCCACATACCGGTCCCATTCAAGCTTCCAGTCTAGTGCTCTGACCCTAACGCAACCGATGTCCCACCGCTCGGTGGGCCTGACATTGTGGTGTGCGCTTCGTAGATCGCAATCTTCATTTGATAGCGGATCACGTCCGCCATCAAGATAGTCGTTCAGAGCTTCGTCGCAAGCTAAGAGCTCCGCCTCATCGGACACCGAGTCTGCATCGGAGAACGCGAGTGCACCACAGTCCACATCCGTTCGCTGCATCGAGCCCATCGGATCGACAGGAGCATTCGTACTCTTGTGCTGTGAGGGGAAGTTGGCACACATAGTTCTCAACAGATTCGCCAGCAGCGGTTCAGTGAGGTCAGTCACAGTCACCTCGCGGGCGCCCAGCTGGGCTGCAACCACGCCTGCAGGAAGCGTTTCATATACATTAAGTCTCAAGTCGAAGAATAGGTGGCATATGCTCTGAAGGAAGTGTCGGAATAGAAAGTTGAAAGCACCTGTACTGCCCACACCGGACCCGATCTCGAGAACAGAAGCTCCGTTGATCAACGCAGCTGGCTTGTCCATCAAGAACAAGTTAAAGGTGTGGGAAATTCCCCAGAGGCGAGAACCTACTCCCTCCTTCAAAGCGCATTCGCTTACTTTCACAATATGTTTAGTGCCGGCTACCGGGTACCTGAAGTCTATGAAGCGCGATGTGTGCACGCCTGAGCCGCTAAGAGCAGCCAGTAATGCGCTTATTGCATCCAACACAGCGGAATCCGTCGTCGAGGTGAGAAGAGCAGTGAGCGAACGTGCCATGTGCGAGTCGCGTGCTGCCTCTTGTACAGCCTCGTCATGCTTCACAAGCTCCGTCAATTCTCGCATAGACTGCATTTGCCTGCAAAACAACGATTTTCGAGAAGTTCGATGCCACAACGACGTGGTTACAGAACAGTCCAGGCGTGGTGTCACCTTCCGGGATAAGAGCTATCAACAGCATGCTTCATCAGTTGATCAACCCTTGCTTGCGCCACGATCAGTGATATGAATGAGGCTTCATCGGCCATCTTCGTCGAGGAACAGACACGTTCCAGTCGACAAAGGAGGTCACTCAATCTGGGACCAGAAACACTCTAACCGCTCGCTAGGACTGTGTTGAGAGTACATCCTGCGAGTAACGACCTCTATATTTGCGGGAGTTTAACATGCTTTTGCGTCAAGATGTTGCTTCATGTGTGTGGTTAACAGGTGCCATGCTCATGACACCGAAATTTGGACAGTCCAACTGGCAAGCCATTCGCAGCACTCGACTCGCCCCATCTTAAAGAGTGGATTGTATACTGGGGGATCATTTCTTTCTTGTGGTGTATGTTCAGTATCGCAAGGCCCTTAGCTCTGCTCCACACCGAGCAGTCGGCGCAGTCTGCAAGTCAGTTCGTGATACGGGCGCCTTTACAAGCGCGAGAAATAAGCAATTGCAAACTACAGCCGTGATTGCAGATAATTCCTGGTAGCTGTTCTTGTTTTGTTCCGTGATACCACCAAGCAGCCACGCTCCACACGCAGTAAGAAGGGGAAGCACAGCATGTGCCAAGATTTGCCTAATGGTGCAGGATGTTAGTAAGTCATCGTATGAGTGAGTGAGTCGACGTATGCGGGATCTGGCTTTACGCATCAGCCGCGCTGGGGCTGGGCGTTGGGGGCAGTGTTCCAGTGAACCATCCTGGGAAGGGCCGTGGTTACGCCATCCATTCACAACAGAATGTGCCAACGCAAACTTTGCTGATGGTTCAGCATCGGGATCGTCCCATGAGGGGACACAAACAAGGTGGGCTGCCACCCATCCACAGCATCCTCGAATGACCTGCCTGTCTGTCACGAGGCAGACACACACCTGCATGCATCATCTTGTGCACGGTTTGGTGCATCCGATTTCAAATTGGCCCTCTTCATTGCCTAATATATCGTACAGCACAAAGTCAAGCACCAGCCATGCAGCCAGCACCCACGTCAGATTATGCAATACCTTCTTTTTCCAGCACGTAGGGCATGAAGACGCTTAATCGTGCAGGGGATTCTATTCCGCCACGCCTGCAGTGTCGCATCGTGGCATGGCACACAGAGCACTGAAAGAAGACGTCAGTGGCATTGTCACTGACCCAACACACACACCCCCTGTCCCAAGGATTCATTCCCTCAACATGACACGAGGTGATTTTCTAGTTCCCTTTCTGTGCAAGGTATCAGCTGTATGCATCAGTATAGTACCTTGAGTGGTGTGCCGCTGGCAGCCCAACAGTCACCGCCTGCCAGCCATGCAGGACCGGATCCTGCGATTCCTGGGGAGAAGCACATCGTACGTAGAGCAGATGCTTGTGCTGCATCCACCCAGCACAGATCAAGCTCAGCGTTGAGTGACAGCGGCAGCCAAGAGGCTGTGTTCACACACAGTCAGATACGGCAACGTCACGGGGTCAGCGCGATGGTCCATGGCCCAGCACACAGCATGCTGGGACTGAGTGCTGCTGTCTCGCAGCCGCACGTGCAGGAAGGCGGCCAGGACGAGAGGCAGCGCATGCGGGACAAGGCCAGGCGTCTAGCGCTCGCTCAAGCACAGCAGCCTCAAGCACAGCAGGCCACCAGTGGCGCTGCGCAGAGCCAGTCTTGGGCGGCAACCTCCCTTGCAGAGGACTCTCCCTTGTTCCATATGGCGCCGAGTGTGCGCTCGTGGCGCAAAGGCAGGCCGTTTGAGCCCTACATACCACCCGTGCAGTGGGGCAGGCTGCAGCAGCCCGGCCTCGTTTGCCGCCTGCTCGGGGGCTCCCCCACAGCCACCAGCACTTCGCCAGAAGACGAGCGGCCTGGTAGCCATAACGCCTACTCTCTGCGGCATGTCTCGGAGCCCTGCACGCTGGCCCTGTCCGTCGCCCCCGAGCTCTCCACTGCAGCGCAGTACATGCATGTGCGGCCCGTGTGCCAGCACGCCACGTGGAACCTTTCTGCGTCATCTTTGCTAGGGCAGATGCCTCCAGACCGCCTGAAGGCACTGGTTGCGTCCATGCGAGCGTCTCTAGGACTCAGCGATAGCGACGTTCCAGACGATCATGGTCAGGAAGTTTCTGACAACGTTCAAGCTTCCGGCATACACAGCAGCACAAATAATTGTCACACCGCCACAGGTGGACTTGCACAGCCGCAGGCGGCAGGGGAGAGCAGCGAGCGCGGCGCCGCCGTTGCTTGGGTGGCAGCTGCCCGCGGGCGGAAGAAGAGGGCGCCCGATCATGAGCATAATAGTCAGGGTACTTCAGCGTCTAACAAAGGCACGGTCCAGGGCCCAGCAGCAGCGAAGTGGGCATGGTGGAGGCGCGCGGTGGGCGTCGCGCAGGCGCTGTACGCAACCCAGTTCATTCACAAGCACGGGCGGACCCCCCAGATCGTTGCGGGCAACAGCACGCTCACGAGCAACACAGCACAGAGCCCACACCAGGACTCTGCAGCTGCGGAGGTCATGCTGAATGCATACTTCGAGTCTCGCAGCTGGCAGCAGGCCCAGATTGCCGCGCAGGCCATGCATGCTAGAGCAGCAAGCTTGCAGTCTGGGTACGCTGCAGATCCGGCGAAGGCAGATGCTGCAAAGCGTGAGCTGTTGAGGGAACGCAAGCGGCGCCAGCAAGAGTTGGAGGCGGGCGCGCGAGGCCACCACAGGATGGCAGGGGACAGCCTCTTTGCCCTCGACAGCGGAGGCTCCCTGGCAGGCAGCACAGAGCAGGGGCGGTTAGATGGGACAGGCTTCGCTCTTGACGACAGGATAGAGATGTTGGCTGAGGAGGCAGCGCAGGAGGACGAAGAGCAGGAGCATGGGGGCGGGCATCTGCGCAAGGGGGCGCATGCATCTGAGCAGTACAAGTCCCTTGACCTGGCAGTGCTCGACAACCTGTGGAACCAAGCCGTGGCTGCAGGCGTCGTGGGCATGGCTTCAGGTGATGCCGGGGGTGAGGCACCTGCGCAAGGCGGGCGGCGCGACACGGGCTGCGAGCACACTCAGCACACAGCGCATAGCGGCAGGACTCCGGATGGCCTGCCAGGCGGGGCAATGCGGGGTAGTAGTTTTGATTTTGACAGCCTGGTTCGGCCCCCAGAGTGGGACAGCTTCCAGCAGCCTGTGCAAGGCGCAGATGCGGTCACACATGGTTCCAATGCACTGGACGAGGACTTGCCGCCGGAGCCCGCGGCGGCGGCCATGGATCATGAGGCGCGCACACCCGGCCAGCACTTTTATGATGAGAACTACGACGACGATGATGATGTTAGTTTTGGACATGAAAATGAAGATGAGCAGGAGCAGGAGCATCTGTATGATGGGCAGGGGTGGGCGCCGCAGCTGCAGGTGTCAGACGACCCCTTTGATTTAGAGCGTATGCATGGGGGCTTGTCCCCGTCTCTAGACGGCCTTGGCATGGCTCCTCATGATGTAGGCCTGGATGCGTTACATCCGACCTTCAGCTCCATCGGCCACTCCGCGCTCCACTCTGGGGACGAAGCAGGGCCGTATGGCGGCCCGATTGGGGGCTTTGAACCTCTTGACTATGGAAGCCCTTCAAGACAGCACTTTTCAGCATTACCCTGAGCCTCAGTGCTTGTAGTGTAGATCTTTCTGCCTGTGCATTGGCGGTGGCTCGCGTCGTGGAGCCTGCGGCCATTGCATGCAGCGGTTGCAGGTGTAGCCAGGCGGTGGTATGTCTTGCGGTTTTGGTGCGGTGCAGCAGGAATGCGGGTGTGTTGTTTGGTGCTCACATCGTGACACTAGTTGGTTAGGCACGGTGCACCAGCCCTGTTGCTACAGGCAAGCGGTGCTGGAAGCGTTGCCCGCCTTGGTGTGCGTGCAAGCAGAGATCCTCGTGCGCATGTACCATTGCTGGACTGCGCTTTAACTTTCGGAACTGTAAATGCGAAGCTGTACCTTGAAACTGAATTCACATCACCTTTGGTGCGGGCCACAAGCACAAGGAGTGCACGGGCTTAAGAGCATCTGAAACACAGCACAACGCAGAAAACACACTGTCACAGTCTATTACAAACGCCGCGCCAAAATGGTTCGGCAGGCTCTAGCAGCTTGTAACAGCAATACCTGTTGAGTCACATGTAGTACTGCGTTCACTAACTAGTCCAGAAACAACCATGCATAACTTGCACAGGATAAATTCAACACTTATAAATTCAAGATCAATTCAGATGCAATACTTTTCGCACTCACTCCAGCCATCTCAAACAAAGAACTAGCAATCACGGCGTTCAATAATTCACTTCTTCAACACCCCACTTCTTCTTCAATCCACTTCTAAGCATGAACTCCGACCTGGCGCCGCAGCTCGCATCAGGAACAAACAACAACAAACACAACACTAAACAGGGGAATATCTGTGGCCCTCTCAACTTGAGATAGGTCCAGCAGTGCTGCTAGAGCAACTCCCCTGGTCCTGAGCCAGACAACACAGGCGGCTACATTGCAATGTGGATGAAATTTTACACAGTGCTCTCTGTAGACTCTTCATGCATGTGTTACATGGCGGTCATACATGCACCACATAGGTGCGCTATGCAACAGAGCTGCTTCAGTCTGAAGCATGGGGAAGACTACGACATATATGTCACAGTCTATTACAAACGCCGCGAGGGCTAGTCTGCCTCTTGCTTTGGAAGCATGTCGGCATGCTTGAGGAGATCCTCTAACACGTCAGTGGTGGTGGTGCAACGCGCCACCCTATCCCTGTGAACTTGGAACTCTTGGACTGCTTGACCTTGTACCAAGTTGGAAGTACGCAGCCATGCGTGCCAATCAGTGAGTTTTGTGACAAGAAAAGGGCCACTCACAACGGTTTTTATCTCACTGGACCGGGAGAGGAGATATGCAAGATCGCCAACAGCGAGGACCCTCCCCCTCTTGCGCAACGCGGCACGGCGAGAAGTCTGGCGAGCCGCATTGCAACGTTGGGCTTGCAAAATTCTATTGTGGACCGTCTTGAACAAATCCTGAGCACGCTCATCGCGCTCATGGATATGCTGCTCAGGGTCCTGTGGCTCAGGTGCTACAGCCTCTGAGCTGGCGCGGGAGACAGCTGCAGCTTGGGCAGTCCAATGCAACTCACCCACAGGCGGGGGTAGCCGTATTGGCGTAGCAAACACCAGTTGGTTGGGACTGACTCCAGTCACTGAGTGCTGGCGCTGCATGTACTCCATGCGTATGGTGGGCAACAGTGAACGCCAGTCATGCACAGCCCCAGAGACTTTGGAAGCTAACATCGCTTTCAGCGTCTGAACCAAGCGCTCAGCGGCACCATTGGCCTGTGGGTGGCAGGAGGAGGTGCATACATGCTCAACCCCAAACCGTTTGAGTTGGTGGCGAAAGGCGCCTTGAAACTCAGCCCCATTGTCACTGGTGAGCCACTCAGGGAGGCCATAATGCATGAGCCATGCGTCATGGAAGACCTTGGCAACCGAGAGTGCTGTTTTGTCTGGGAGGAACAGAAACTCTGCCGCCTTAGTGAAATAGTCCACCACTATACAGATGTAGGCTGAGCCCACAGCTGTGGTAGACAGGGTTTGTTTTGTGCGGCCGCGAGGGCCACGCCCAGTTGGGTCAATGACCTGGCGCAACAGAAATGGACCAGCTAGGTCGATGTGCACGTGCTGGAAGGGACCAGACATGCGCGGGAGGCGCACTTCAGCCACATGGTGCAGCTCAAGGTGTCAAACCTGGCATGCATGGCATTGGCGCACAAACGCTGAGACATCAGCTTTCATGCCTGGCCAGTGGTAATGCTCGGGCATCACCGCCATGGTATGATTGACACCAGAATGGCCGAGTCGATCGTGGAAAGCTCCAATCGAACCCCACCGGTACGCAACAGGGGGCACTGCTAGCCACACCAGGTCGCCCGTCCGAAGCTGGACCTTCGCAAGGTACCAGCTTGCTAAAGTAGGGTGCAGGCGTAACTTTTTCACTTTATTGCGCACACGACGGCGAACCTGCTTGGGGGTCAGGTCGGTGAAGACCGATTCAGCGCGGTCTGTTGCCCAGGAGGCAGCCTCCTCAACTGAGTAAGGCTGTCCAGCCTCGAGCAAGGCGCGATACTGTAATATTCCGGCCTCTTGAAGGCGGACATACGAATCGAGTAGTCGGGATTGATCGTGGTGATAGGGGTCACTGCCACGCGCAAAGAGAATCGTATCTGCGTCATAAAACTCTACCAAGTTTGTATACGCACCATCGCATAAGTGACAGTACCAAGGACCATCGGGAACTACTGAACGAGGAGGGCTGAGGCACTGCAAGTGCGAGGGGCGGTTGCAGATGTCACAGATCAGCATATGGGCATAGCCCTCTGCCTCGCCGCATATGACGCAGGGCTCTCGAGTGATCGCTTCGGCATCGCCAGAAGTTCACAGCTGTTTGAGAGCAGTAGCACACCATGATGCAGGGTCACAGACATCGAAACCGTGGTCTGCTATGTCGAGCACCCGGCCTGCAGTAGCCCAGGCTAGGTGACCGGCGACCGCGGTGGCAGCGCTGCCTGGCGCTGCCACCGCAATCGCCGGGGTTCAGGTGGGGGAGGTGGCGTGACAAGTGGTCAGCTACCACATTCTGTGGCCCTGAAAGGTACACCACCTCGAAATCAAACTCTTGCAGGCGCAGCGCCCAGCGCTCTAACTTGGAGTTCTCAAACCGCGCCGTCTGCAGCCACTTCAAGGTCTGATATCTGATATGAGTAGAGTGACTCTACTCATATCGCGCAGCGCCGCGATTCTGCAAGGTCTGTCCTCCGCCAGCACCAAGATGCTGGCAGAATCTCTGACTGTGTGGTTCAGGCATGGCTGCACTCCCCGCTAACCTTGCAGTTATTGGACCTGGTTGAACTTGTCACCAACCAACACCAAACTGATCTCCTGCTGCGCCTGGCCGAGGTGCTGGAAGTGCAACCAGCAGCGGACGCCAGCGCGGAGGGCAATGCAGCTCTCGCAGCCTTGCACCAAGCCTTGCTGGAGACAGCGCCGTTGGCCCCTGTGTGCGCAGCCTTTGCTGAGTTTGCCCAGCGCGAGCTGGACCCAGAGAGCCCAGCTTGCACTTGGGCTGGTGTGGTGACCACGCCGGCCCCTTGGGAACAACTCCCCGGCAAAGTTCAAAGCTGGAATGTGGACTACTCTCGCATCCGCCAATGCAAAGGGTTCCTGGATACCTCTGTGGCCCCTAACTCAGACCACGCCCGGCAGCAGGCCTTGACTGTGGTATACGATGAGGGCTGCGAGGTCTGCACCATCACCCGTGACGCACTGCGCAGGCATTATGAGGCATGGTCTACTGGACATCGAGCTTTCAATGCACGTGCCGACATTGGGAAGCCCCGGGCTCTGTTTCTGCAGCAGCCTGTGGAGCTTCAGAGCTTCCACGGTGCCCCTGCTGCTGCCCTGTTATGGTTCTGGTGCACTTGCGCCTACAAGATGCAGTATACCCCGTGCGGTGTGTTGTGGTGGACAACGCCCCCGGTGACATTGTACTAGGCTTGCCTTTCAGGCGGCGCTATGATGTCCCTGACTCGCACAAGTTTCAAACTCAGCGTGGCGCTGGAAACAGGGCATGGGGGTCACGCATGTAACCCTGGGAGTCCCGCAGGGCTTCGGGGTGTGCTTGCCACCTGGCCTATCCAAGTGCCTGGCCGATGCTGATCCTGCATCTATAGAGTACAAACAGGTGCTCACACTTGACCTGAGCTGGCAAACTGGCGCCAGACAGGAAAAGAGCTCACTCCCGCAGTGTTTTCTGGTTGAGTCTGTGCAGAAAAAGCCCCCCTCTACCCCGCCTGAGGCCCTCACTGAGTGAGCTCTCAATTCCTAGCACTGTTGCGCATGCGAGGGGCACTGTGGTGTCACGAAGCCCTCTGCAGTGGCGACCAGCGGCCTCGCACACCCTGTAGGGCCGCATCATGGGCTGCTTGAGGTGACCCGCAGTGCATGCCACGGCGCGCGTCAGCCTGTCACCCTCCATAGCAACCTTATAGGTGGGGGGGGTTCCAGACAAAGCCGGGTCAGCATCACGTAATGCATGTGATACTTACATCGTCACGCCATGCATAAGACCAACACCAACACAACACTTTGACTATGCTGGCCGGGTTCAGTAATGAGCCAAGTCACATTGAGCCAAGCTAACACGCCAGCCTCAGCGCACCAGTTCATTTCAGACTGATTGGTTGGTTTCATTGCCAGGATTATCACCATATGTGTGCTATGGCAGCTGCGCTGCAGCGTCACCAGATGCGGCTTCACGTCCTATCAATGGTGTACAAATCTACAAGTCCATTCCAGTGGCACTGCTGGGAATCCAGAACAACCGCACACCATCTAGGGCACCATCATCTATCATGCAGGTGCCGTCTTTGATCATGGACTCTAGTACTAGCTCCGCTCTCCTGTGTGTCCATGAGGGTGTGCGTGCGAGCTGCTCCAGAGTGATGCAGCCGCTGCCCTTTGCCAGCGCCAGCACATCATGCAGGTTCATGTCCAGCTCCCTCGGAACGGAGTTGACATAAAACGTGACCCCTTTCTTGGACTTCACCTTCGTGGGATCCGGAATCACAGTGAAGGAGTTGTCCAGCGCTTGCAGCTTGCTCACGGCCTGCAACGCAGCAGCATGCCGGTGAGCGGTGGCAGCACCACGGTACAGAAGATGCATGCACAGCATGCTGAGGTGCGGCAGCCCTCTACATGTTTGGGTAAAACGGCCGGCTTGGTTGTCATAAACCACGCAGGTTCCCAAGCAGCACAGCACGATTTCTGAGCGAGTGCGGCATTGTGGGGAGCAGCAGGCTGTGCCGGTGCCGGGCAGAGGGCATTCGAACAAGATCGACAGATTCATGCTAAGTGGTGCGATGACCTGCAGCGATAATGCATGTGATCAGGAGAAGCATCCAGGCTTCCCTCTCAATTCATTTCACCCCAGCTCGCACCGCTTGCATGCCGCACTGCAGATTCGCAGGCTGTTCCTGGCCATGCGCCTGCAATGCCTACAGCGATGGCAGCAGTGCTGCACAGTTACTGCTGTGCCGCCGCGCACCCCAAAACCTAGCATGCAGATGAAGGGCGGACCAGGTGAGCACCTGACACATCATTGCAAAACACGATAGGTGAGCGTATCACAGAGGTACGATCAAATTATGAATGTGCAAATGTAGGTCTCCTTAGTGCACTGGCTTGTGTGCCTGTTCACGCTGACTGTAATCATGTCTCGACTGTGGCACAAGTGGCACAGACACAAAGATGAACACGCCTGAAGAACATCATCAGCTGATACGGGGTCCACAGCGCTACCTCTACGTTGCTGAACGAGCCTGGTGAGCTTGCTCAGCTCTATGAGCCCCCCATTCTGCGCCCGGGTGGCCATACACACTTCCACAACAGACACCCCCAGTTCGTAGTAGAACGTCGTGAATGACCAGCCAGAGAAGGATAAAAATGAGTTAACCGAGCTCTTGTTTGATGCCAGGGGATCCACTCCAGCATGCTGACACATGTCATGAAAATGTGCTCTGAACTCTGGGTCGTGTCTGATCTCCTCTCTGTGTTTGAGTGCAAACTCTTCTAAACATCTCTTGAACTCGCCCATTGCGCTTTTCATCTTCTCGTGAATTTCCTCCCCCAGCTCCTGTCCCATCTGCTGCTTGCGCAGCATCATTCGACGCTTGTGGTCCAACCCCGCCCTCATGATTGACTGCGAAACAAAGTTCCAGAACAGTACAGGACCTAGCTCAGATGGAAGTCGACTTGCGTGTGTGGAAAGGTTGCACAGGTAGTTTGTATAGGAGAGACATGCGCATCGGGCTGTGTGGCAAGAGCACGAAACGCTTGGGTGTACGCTCTTCATCAGATCAGAAAGTGAGACAAAAAAATGAAAAGGTTACGATTATTGTTCAAGTACATTTGCCTTGGAAGCGTTTGTATCCACTTTAACTCGACCTGGTGCGAGTCATGACTCGAATTTATTCTGTCTGCAGTGCTCCATGCAGGCTTCCTTGTGTGAAGCTGCACAAGGCATACCTGACAAGTCTCATAGATTGATGCGGTATGTATGATAATGTAGTATTCCGGAACTTAGTTCTTACGGAATGCGCGCCTGTCATGATGTGCCGCCAAAGCCTCTCCTCGCAGCCCTTCTAGTCGCACCTTCGTGGCCCCTTAGGTTGTGGGATGCAACGAACTATATCTTAATTTCCTGATAAAGCATTCAGTAGTGGTAGATAACGAAATCTGTGCCTGAATTGTCATGGTGGAACGTGGCCAGAAGAAGAAACGCAAGGCAGCGACTGAAGGAAGGCGTCAGAATCAGCCCATTGAAGCTCTACAGAGCTTCAATGACCTTCATCAATCCTGGCCTGAAGATGCGCAATCTCTGCTCTCGGAGGGGCTACCACAGGTCGCTACATCTTCTTCCTTCTCCATCTTCTTGCTTGTAGTCTGCTCACCTCCACGAAAGCATACAACAACACCTACTCAACACGCGTTCTGCGCCTACAGCTACACGAACAGCGTGATATGTACGTTGACACACAAACACATGTGCCTGTATCACCGTTTGCCTGACTCACTGTCCATTAACACCACTGAAAGCTCTGACACACATGCAGGAGCGCAGACAGGAGCTGTGGGAGATAGTGACACATCAGGCGTCAGAGTTTGTGGACCAGTACTCGTGGGCAGTGCCAGATGAGCGGGCTCTCCGTATCCTTGATCACTTCAGCCCTGTCATCGAGATCGGTGCAGGAGCAGGTGCGTCTTCAACCTCAGGCAGTACTCCTAAGTACGTGAAAATGTGCTCGGAAAGAGGCTGGACCTTCTGTCGCTGGTGCAGCCCTGACACAGCACTGCAGGAAGTCTTCTAAACAAGTGAACGAGTGTGTGCCGCAACGGGCACATATGGGCGGGCAGACCGCTCAGGCGCTCAGCTGCAGTGCAGGTTACTGGGCCCACTGCATGCGTGCGCGAGGCATAGACTGCAGCGCATACGATCGGTGCCCTGCGCTGACGCTGGACGGGAATCCACGCGAGCCGTGGTCAGATGTGGCCATTGGTGGACCGGAGATGCTGATGGAACCTGGCAATGCTGCGGTGCGCCACGGCCTCCAGCCCCAACATGATCTGCTGCCGCATCCGCTGAGAGCCTGCCGCTGCTGCATGGCTGTGGCTGAGGCTGGCCCACTCCTCCACACGGCCCCGCCTTCCAACTGTGCTTGACAAGCCTTGCTCTTATAAGCATCTGCGTGGGAATGGGAGGTGGGTTGTGGCTGCTTGGGGCTGCTGCACAGCATCGGTGGCAGGCCTGTGTGAATGGGAGGGAAGCAAGCAGCCTTGGGTGGCAGCTCTCGAACTCTGCAAGCATGCTCACCATGCCGTGCAGTCGGGCCCTGGAAGGCCGCATGCTTCTCACCATAACCCTGGGAAAAGAAAGCGCCTAGACCACACACACCGCAGTGTTGCACCGCGCGTTTTTGGCAGCCTTGACACAGAGATGATGCTGTGCTGCCTTGTCACACACAGGAGGAGGCAGGAGGGGCATGCTGTATGCGCTACTACTCTGCACAGGCCATGCAGCCTGCCTGCCTGCCCTGCCAACATAAACGTTGTGCATGCCCTCATGTGCCGTGCATGCATGCAGAAGACGTTGCTGCTGTGCTACCCGGATGACTATGAGAGCAACGATGGAGTGTCCCTTGCGGCGCAGTGTCTACAGGTACTGCAGAGTGACTTTGTGGTGCACTGCGGGGAGCTGTTTGGGGACACTGCGTCAGTGGATCATGCACCGTGGGGCAGAACCACAGCCGCGGAGGCCCAGCAGCACCTCTTCAGCCTCTTCCGGTGCGAAGCCGCGGGGCCTGCGATGGAGGCTGCCGCACCATGAATGAACTGTTATGTTTGAGTGTGTACTACCCTCGTTCAAGCTGTACTATACAACTGCTACTGAGCGGGTTACTGCGACTGCACAGCTGATACTGAGCGGGGTAGGTGCTCTTGGAAGGTGTTGGGGTGAGGCGCGCGTCTGCACAAGTGCATGTGCATGCAGGTGTGTGTTGAAGGTGCCCCTCCCCAGCTGGCCGCACTGCAGCGATTTCATGACTGTGTGGCGCCGCATGCCCACGTGCCAGGTGCGGATGTCTGTGGCGGGTAGCGAGGCCGGGTGTCCAGAACAAGGTCAAGCACACAACAGAGAGCGGCTGGACGTCGCTGTGGGGAAGGGCAGCGAGGCGGCGGCTGCTGCGGGTGGAGACGTGGCAACATCGCATCAGACAGATAGTAAGAAACAGAAGACATGCAACACAGGGAATGTGGCAAGAACGAAGGATGAGGCCGAGGAGAGTGCGAAGGAGACTGATGGCGGTTCAGAAGAAAGCAATGGTATGAACGCGAGGGCTGGCGAGATGGGAGAGGAAGCAGACGAGGAAGATGAGTCTGATGGCGACAGTGAGGAGGACGATGGGGAGGGGGGAGGCACGATGGAGTTCATTTGTGATTCGCGCAACTTTGGTTTGGGGCCAGAAGGATGGGCGGTTCCAGTGTTTAGGCATCTGCTTTGACTGGCATGCGTGATAGCATAGGGCTGTACTCCCCGATGATGTGCAAACGAGATGTAGATGCTGTTTTAGGCATCTGCAAGTGATGCATGGGCAGGCACTCACAGAAGCAGCGCTCACAGAAGCAGCGCTCACAGAAGCAGCACTCACAGAAGCTGCGTTCAGACATGCTCCCTGTACGAACTACAACACACCACATTCTTCGTTGTTACAACGAGCAGGAAAGAATAGGGAAGCTGGAAACCAAGAAGCCACAGTAAAAAACCATCAACGGAAGCCGGCCAACCCGACCTTGCGGAGGCCAGCACATGCATGCAGCGCACGTGCTAACTTGCCCCTGTGATGATACACGTAGCATCTGCTAGCGCGGGATGCAGACATCAGCCAGAGCGTGTTGCCCCGCTGCAGCTATGCTTCCACTGCAGCAGCAGCCGCAGCAGGCTTCTCCGCAGCGCTGTCGCCTGCGGCTTCCTCGCCGCCGAACAGGCCATGCAGCGACCGAATCTGACGCTCGTTCGACATCACTTCAATCACATGAGAGAGCGCATGCTCCCCGTGCACTTGGTTGTCGCGAGTGCGCACGTTCACAGTCCCAGCATCCTGCTCCTTCTCCCCCAACACCAGGATGTAGTTGTATTGTGCCAGCTGCGCCTCTCGAATCTGCAAAAACTTTTTCTGTCGCACTTGCGCAGCCACGTGCAAGCACCTGAACGGTGCATGCGCCTGAGCCCCAACAGTTCAGCTGCGCTGCAACCGCCAACGTGGCAAAAACCCCGTTTCGTTACGACTTGTGTTAGTTAATTCTGCATATTTGCGTTCTTGCCTACTCACCGCCGTTCCGGTTCGCAACACGCCACTGAAACAGACAGCCTGATCACAAGCTTGAAAACGAAAGATGCCGATCACAATAAGTAGGAAACCCAAACCAGAAACGATGAAAGGGAAGCCCGAAGGCACACGCAGCAGGGCAGCTTGCAGGAGTCCTCAGGGATGGCTCCTCATGAGCACATGCCGCCAGGCAGGGGTGCTCTTGCCTGCCACAGAGGCGCCCACAGGGCGCTACAGGGCCGCCATGCATTCAACTTCAGCAGTCCAAATGCATAGAAAGACAGGCACTGAGTGTAAGGAGAGGTGTGGCAGGCAGCGCGGGGGCTCGCAGCGCACCTTCTTCTGCATCTTCTGGTCCCGCAGATCCACCTCTACATGGAACTTGGCAGCCCGCAGCTGCTTCCTCACAGCCTGCGCATAGTCGTACGCGCCAGAACTGATGGGCACCACCATCACCTGCCGCGGGCTGAGCCACAGAGGCCACTTCTGCGCAAAGTGCTCGGTGAGGATCGCAAACATCCTCTCCACGGAGCCGAGGATGGCGCGGTGCACGATGACCGGCCGCTGCGGCTGCTGTGCCTCGTCCCAGTAGTTGAGGTTGAAGCGGATGGGCAGCTGGAAGTCGAGCTGCACAGTGGCACACTGGAACTTGCGCCGCAGCGCATCGTACACCGTGATGTCGATCTTGGGCCCGTAGAACGCCCCCTCCCCTGGGTCCAGCCTCCACTCCAGCCCTGGACAGCAACGAGACTGTGACTGCATGCGCTTGTGTCGCCCGTGGCATGGTGCTGCAGGCCTGAGGCGGCGCCACACAGCACTGTGCCTCTGCTTCGTGCGACCAACCATGTGCGGCAGTGGCGGAGCTGATGCCCCAACTGCCTCAATTACGGGCTTGCACATCCAGAATACTTGATTCGGCACACGCTTGGCACCTCACTCACCATCAAGATTGTGCAGCAGCCAGGCTGAATGACACGCGCTGGTCATTGGAATTGGAAATCAGGGGGGGGGGGGGTGAGCGGCGCACCAGAATCGTCCAGAGACTCTTTCAAGGCCTCCTCGGCCTTGTTCCACAGCTCTAGCTCCCCTAGATACCCTTCAGGGCGGGTGGACAAGGCGAGGGAGTAGTCCAGGCCGAACACACCGTACACCTCTCCCAGCATCTTCAGGAAGCCTATGATTTCCGACTTCACCTGCAGTAAACCCCCCTCCACTTCAGGCCGTGGCTGGCAGCAGCGCACACAGGTGTTGCCAGCCACGTTGATGCCCCACACCCAGCCCACAGGCCAACAGCCAAGAGCAGGCGCACCACCCCCACTGGGCAGCTCAGAACGGTGCACACTCGGTGCAGCACGCTCTTGGGGTCGGAGAAATTGCACAATCTCATCAGATACTTTGAGCAGTAGTTGAAGTTAACAGCTCATCAGCTTGAGAACATCAAACACATGGAGCAACCGGTGTGCGTCACGACCGGTGTGCGTCACAGCTGTGCGTGGGGGCCTACAGGGGCAGGCAAGGAGGTGCGTCAGCATGCGCGTGTGCTACTTGGATGCGGTAACTGCGCTGTTGGCCTGAGGCCTTTACAATGCATGTGCTTGCAGCATGCGTGTGGGGGGGGGGGGGGCGGGGCTGGGGCGCACCTGGTCGGGCATGCAGAAGATGTGGGCATCGTCCTGCTGGAAGCGGCGCACGCGGGTGAGGCCATGCAGCGCGCCTGAGAACTCGTTGCGGTGCAAGACGCCAAAGTCTGCGTAGCGCATGGGCAACTCGCGGTAGGAGCGCTTGCGCTGTGCAAACATCAGGCAGTGGCCTGGGCAGTTCATCGGCTTCAGACCAAACTCCTGCACCATGCACCCTCACATGCTCTGCACCATGCGCGCACACTGCTGCGAACCCCTATCCCTCTCCGTATCCGGTACCACTTCTGGCGGGCTGCTGGTACCGCAGCCGCTCAGAGGTACTGCTGTTGCGCATGGCAGCCCACCTGCGGCAGCGCAAAGGAACAAAAGAAGGGTGCCACAACTGCCCAATCTGGCATATGTTTTTTTTCTTTTCGTATGTGTGGCATTGTCGTTGTGGCAGCCATGAGGGCACAGCAGCAGGGGGGGTGCGCTGCGGAAGCACACCTGCTTCTCAATGTCGATGCTGAACATGTTGCTCTTGTAGTGGTCAGCGTGGCCAGAGGTGACCCACAGATCGAAGTTATAGATGTTGGGGGTCACCACTTCGTCGTACTCGTACTCCCAGTACTTTTCCTGCATGTCCGAGGGCCATTGCTACCAGCTTGCCCGCCCACCAGGTGTGCCAACTCAGGCCTACCAGCACGACCGCTCCCAGGTATTGAGACTGAGACTTTCAAACAGTGTGAGTGACAACTAGAGCAGACAACCTTGACCAATGCATGGCTCGCGGATTGAACACAGTGCAAACTGCCACTGTTTGGCACAAGCATTGCACGAGACACAACTCACAGTGGAGCGCACAGTACAGCCATAGACAGGATCTTACCCTCATGTACGCGACCAGCTCATTATAAATGCGGGCTCCGTGTGGCTGGAAGAAGCAGGAGCCAGGCGAGAGTTGGTGGAAGAAGAACAGCTCTTGTTGAGTGCCCACTACCCGATGATCCCGCTTCTTGGCTTCTTCTATGCGATGCTGATACTGTGCCAGTGCCTGCAGATGCCCAGCAAGACTCAGCACACCGCTGAAGTTCTCCATGTGGCTCTATACCGATGCACTGGTGGACGAATTCAACAAGGCACTCGATGTGTGCGGTCTACAGTTACAGAATCTTGGAATTCGGTCACAGTAGCGCGTGTGTATGTATGTCTGGAGAAGATGGTGGCATCAGAACATGCTGGGCTGGGTTGGTTCACACCTTCTTGTCTGAGAAGGCGATCCCATACACCCGTTGCAGCGCATCCTTGCTGGTATCTCCTCGCCAGAAGGCCCGTGACGCATTGGTGACGGCCACTGCTTTCAGGGCGGAGGTAGTGGGTAGATGTGGCCCTCTGCACAGGTCCACCATCGGACCCACTTTGTAAATGGAAATAACTGCTCCTGTCTTCACGTTCTCCTCCAGAATCTCCAGCTGCAAGCATTTAATGGATTAAAAGCTTGGCGAGACAGGAGATTTGGATGTTGAAGCATCGTTTGAGGATGGGTTCTGCTGCTCCTTCACAAGAAGAGATCACAAGCGTGCTTACGAGCAAAAACAAACACAATTGCAACGAGAAGATACATGGTGCAGATGAAGCGTACAAATAGACGGTACATTTCCATAGCACAGGGCACTGGGCACGCGCATCAGGGTGCTGAACATGGCATGCTACAACGAGCATCTCACCTTGAACCGATTCTCCTTGAACATATCTTTGGCTTCTTCTCGAGTGACCTCGATTCGTTGGAACTGCTGAGCTTCCTTTGCAATGGACTCCATCTTGCTGCAGATAGTCTTCCATTCGTCATTGCTCAATGTGCCTCGACCGTCACCCATGTAGCAGTCGTAGTAGAATCCTTCCTCAATAACGGGTCCCACAGTCAGGTCCACGCCGTACAGCTGCTCCAGGGCCTGGCCCAGGACGTGAGCAGATGAGTGCCACATGGTCTGCAAAGTACATTGTGATAGCACGAGTCATGCGATCGCTGCAAAACAGCAATGAGCGGAAACAGAAGCAACCATTATGAACTCTGTCTGCGGTGGATGGAGCCAGGGGAACGCACGTCCTGGCCTTCAGGATCAGCTGGGCTAAACAACTTGAGAGCACAATCTGCATTAAGGGGCCTGTTAATGTCCCATTCCTCTCCATCCACTGATGCTACGACCACCTTCTTTGCAAGTCCTGATGATATGACTTTGGCAATGTCCATGGGAGTAGTGGCGCCCTTGACGGCCTCCTTCTCGTTCCCATCTGGCAGCACCACTTTGATCTTCTCGGCAGCGGCTTTTGCAGACTCAATCTCGTTTTGCTGCCGCTGCCAGTACTCTTCGAAAAGGTCAATGCGTTTCTTATAGAACGGTTGGCGCTCCGCGAGGAACTCTGCAAGTGTTTTGGTGGTGGTTGTCTCTGTCACAGACCCAGTGACGTCTTCGACAGTCTGAGCCTGCACTCCAGTATCACCACCGCAACAATCTCCTCCCATGCTTACCACTGTGCGAAAGAAGTGGGTTGCGAGCACTGTAGATACTGCGCTATCTGCTTGAAATCTGGACGTGAGTTGAAGAAGCGAAGCGATTGTGGACCTGCAGGTCCGCAAAACCATGCTATGCACTAGTACAGATTGAACTGCTCGATTGCGGTATTTTTATCTGGCAATAAAGCAGGAAACAGGCATTCTGACACGACTTCCTGTCGGCTTCGACACACCTTTCATGCATGGGAGCTCCGTGCAGCGAGAAAAAAAACACCCCATTTCCATGAAACGGCGTCGCCATTTCATATGCACATCTCGAGTAGCCAAATTACCTACAGTGAAAGCCAGACAGCTCATACAGCATTGTATAATCCGTATCGTGCGGTGTCACTTCTTCTTTGCGTGTC